>SKCR01035848.1:0-59087 GCA_019454045.1 Zanthoxylum bungeanum
GACATATGGTTCAATTGGGTTATACTGGGTATTTGCATCTGACCATCGACGGAGGCTTTTGCATATTTTCGTGTTCCATGTTAGCAAACTAATTTATTACACATATATAAGAGAATCAATTCATCTTTATAATAATATTGTGTGGAGTCACGACCCTAGATCTTTGAGTCTTTTCTTTTATTTTCCTTAGTATTTTCTTTTGAGTCTGTTTTTATTTTAATTAGCAAATTCACATTCAACCAACCAAAAGCAACAATTCCCTTCTCCCTATAATTAGATACTTGTAAATAAATAGTATCAATAATTAATAACAACGGTATGAATTAAGTCCTCGTGGGATCGATATTTTTATTCTACTTGAACGATATGTGCGCTTGCGTTATACGTGTGTGTTTACTCCGGTCACAGGCTCCTAGAAAGTCAAGAAGGGTATAGAAGGGATTTCCATTTCCAAGGTTCAAGGGCCCGAGCCTGAGGAACATGGATGTCAAGTCCAGTTCATGGGTTGGGGTCGATTCACATTTATCGATAGATCTGAGGAGTGAAGATGTTCAGAGAAGCGAAGGGGGTTAAGGCCTCGGGACCAACCCGACCTGATAGTCCGGTATAGGCAGGATGGCTGATGCTTCGGTTTCCGACTTGGTGAGGCAGGTCGGAATGGTAATGGTGTGATCAGGATCGAATGACGTAAGCCCTACATGGGAACTCGCACCTCTCGAAGTGGTCTGAGGTGACAGATTACATGTTGGAAGTGGCGTGTGGCAGAGGGCTTTGTAGCTTGGTTTAAAGAAATGTCAGGTGGCAAACTCACTTTCGGCAGAGCAGATGGGGCAAAGAGCCTTAGCATTGATAGCAGACTCACGTGGATGTCACGAAGACATTATAATAGTGTAATTTGCCCAAATATGTAAGGTTGGAGAAAAAACATACTTAGTGAATACAACAAAAGAGAGAAAATAAAAAGCTTATAAGATAGAACAAGGGTGGGTCGGTCCAATCTGAACACTTGTAAAAAGAGGTCGGTCCAACCTGACCATATAATAAAGCCTTCATTTTCTTTGTGTCTGTGGACGTATGTTGGTTCCGTTCCGCCGAACCACGTTAAATCCTTTGTTCGTTATGTGTTTCATTGACTCTTGCTAAGTTTGTATTTGATCCTCAAATCAAACAAATTCACAGTTGAGGGGAGGTTGATGAGTGTTCTTCCGGAACTTTCCCTGGAACAAAAATCGACCGTCAACAAATGTTGAATCCCCATTTCCCAAATTATAAATTTTAGGTCATAAACTAAACAAATAAAACAATATAGCAGTAACAGTCCTACAAAATGCAAATGGGTTCAGTCACTAGCTAATGTTTATGAATAAAAATAAATAAAATTGGGGGAAAATTCAATACAAAGATTAGAATCAAGAGATCAATTCATACTATTAAATTAAAGCTATGAAACATGACTTGTATAGGTACATTGGGAATCACTGTGATTTAGCTGACAATTTCATAATAAAGAACTTTAACTTTTTAGTCCGCTGGTAGAAAGAAAATCACCCACTTAAGCGAATCAGATAAAATTTTCGATTGTCCAGATTCTTATAAAGAAATACATTTTTAGACTCGATTCAGTACCTGACAATCAGATACTAATGACATGCCTCAAAAAAGAAAAACTCATTATGCTAGCTCATAACAAATAATTATGAGTAGGCAAGTTAACAAGTACTTGATACATCTAGACACAGTCACGGTTCTATTTCAGAATCGAAATCGAACCGGAAAGAACCGGATGGTTTCGGTTCCTTCCGATTTCAACTGGAACCGTTGGAACTGTTCGGTTCCCCTATTAAAATTCAAATAAATTTAAGTTTTTATTTTATTTTTAATATAATTTAATAAAATTCAAATAAATAAATTTTTTTATTATATTTATTTGATTATAAAATCCAATTACAAATTTCTTTAAAATTTAATTTCCTTTTTTAAAAAAAAAATGAACTGAAACCGAATCGAAACCGTTCGGTTCGATTCCGATTCCTAATTCTACATTCTTATGGAATCGGAACCGAATCGATATCATCCGATTCGATTTTGGTTCCACTAATCAGCCGGTTCGATCCCAATTCCGGTTCGGAACCGAACCGAACCGGTAGCGAGGTCTACATACATCACATTGGCACCTTCTCTCTCCTTTAGAATCTCTGCTTTTGTTACGGACTCTGTTGCTATTAACATTTGAAGCCTTGTTATTGCAACTGCAAGCTGCTTGCGGGTACCGGACGGGTAGTATTGGGATTAGGGGTGTTCGCGGTGCGGTTCGGGGCGATTTTTTCGTTTTTTACTTCAAATCGCGCGGGTTGGCGGTTTGAGAAATTAGAAAACGAAACCGCAAATTTGATAAGGAAAACCGCGGCGGTTCGGGTTGGCGGTTTAGCGGTTTGGGCGGTTCTGGTCGGCGGTTTGGATTATAAATTTTTTAAAAAAATTTTGTGTATTTTCACATTATAATTGAAGAAAAAATTACATAATTTTCATTTATTCATTATATATTATTATATGATCATTAAATATCTTAATTTTCATAGTTAAAGAAGAAGAAAAATATAAAATAATATTTAATTTGTACGCGGGTAGGTGGTTTAGGCGGTTTGGGTTGCGGTTCGAGTCAAAATGTGTGGTTTGGGCGGTTCGCGGTTTGACATGGGTCAAAACCGCACACCGATCCGAAATTTGCGGTTCGATTCGGTGCGGTTCAAAATCATTTTTAATATTTTTTCAAACCGTGCGGTTCGGTTCGGTGCGGTGCGGTTCGATGCGGTTCGCGGTTTGACCCGAAATTGTGTTCACCCCTAATTGGGATCAATTTCACTTAAAAGGGTTTCTGATAAGCGTGGACCCTGCTAAGCACACGTGTCGGTTAGGCTCTCTTGCCTTCTGGTTCTAGGGGTTCAGTGATACTAAACACACTCTCCTGGTTTTCTAACTACACCCCCATAGAGACTTAGGGCTGAGAAGAGCCCATGTTGTATGGCCCATTTTGTGGAGTGAAGAGGATGAGATCGCGGAATCCTCCTCCATTCCGTGGGATCAATTTCGGCTAGCATCTTTGTTGATCGGAAACGGAAAATGGGAAAGCGAGCGGGGAATAGAAACAGGGATGAATCGTCGTTTAGTAGGGCGGTGAGCGCGGTGTTTTCATTCGTTAGATTGGCGGAATTCGAGATTCTCTTCTTTCTTTTCATCGTCGGCGCATTTATCGTCTTCAAACATCTCGTACGTCACTCTTTTTATTCTTCAATTTCAATTTCAATCTTAATTTGATTGGATTTATTATATTGCAAAACCTTCACCAGATGGTTGACTTGTACATTGAAGGCAAGACTTTGATCTTGGCTTTTTATAGATCTTGCGTTGATTGATGATTAAGATTTAATTAATTATATATACTTCACTGATGCCCGCCAATCGCAGCCTTGTATTTTGCTCAGCATAAATTTTAAGTCAATTATGAGACAAAATTTGGGCTACTCAGGTGTTTATAGAAGAAAATATGAAAATGAGATACATGGCTTTTTTTTTTTTTATTGAATTGGTTTTCCACACTTATAAGGAGGACTATAATCACCTATTTTGAGTAGATATCTTATGATTTTTATTCAAAATTAAATGATATTATTTTCATTTAATTTCGAATTTTGAATATCAAATGGATAATTATTTTCTTAATTTGAATTGCTTTTCAATATCCTCCCACAAACTGTAACACAAACTGTGTCGAGGCTGAAGGCAGAGTTTGATTGCATCGAATGACTTGGTATACCGAAATTGTGCAATGTTTGGTATGCAGAAATTGTGCCGCAATGTTTCGTACGTCGAAAATGGGGTGTAATTTTGGAACAATTTTTTTTATCTCACATATTTTCAGTCTTCATATTTTTTTTTTTAATTGGTGGAAACGACTATTAACTCCTCTTTTTTTTATGTCTTACTATTTTTTTTTTCAAATAAAGAACATGAGTGAAATTGTAAATTGGATTTTGGATGGTCAATGAATCAAAATTGATATTGTGGAAATTTTGGGTAAAGCTTAATGATGATATCTGAGCAGAGAATGCAATTTGGGGTTTATTTTGGAGGAACACAAAAAAAAAAAAAATGAAAAAAAGACAGTGGTCGTGGTGTTTCTTTTAGCAGCGTTGGTTCAAGGGTGGGTTTATGCGGCGGGTGTTGGTGAGATGTTTCGTGGCTGAACTGAATGGTCCGTGGTTTGCGGTGGGTTTGCCCGGTGGTTCTAGTAGTGCATATGGTGGTAACTGTGTTTTCCTTTGTGGTGGCTGGGAATGTTAATGGTAATGATAGTCATCAGTGAAGGTGGTTGAATTAAGGTGGTGAGAGACGCCAGTGGGGGACTGGGGGTGACAACAGTGCCGATTTTGGTGGTGTAGGCTGTGAGTTTGGAGGCTGTTTTGGACGGTTCTGCAGTGTTTGGTGACCAGGAAAGTTGTGGAGAGACAATTTGAGTTGGTGTTTATATGTATGCAGAAGCGTGACCTGGAACAAAGCATGAGCTTTACATCCTGCTCTGATACCAAGAAGAAAATATGAAAATGAGCTACATGTCTCTTTTATTGAATTGACTATAATTACTTATTTATAACAAAATGAACTATAGTAGATAGAGTAGATATCCTTTGATTATTATTCAAAATTAAATGATATTCTCCTCATTTAATTTTGAATTTTGAATATCAAATGGATAATTATTTTCTGAATGTGAATTGCTTCTCAATATTTATGTTTGGGATTATGCTTATAGCAAATGTTTTATGGAACCATTTTATAATTGTATATGCATGGGCCGCCTCTTAATAGACACAGGTAGTTTGGTTTGAAGATTTTTTTTTATAATGATCTGATCTCATTCTCATGCGAGATGCAGAAATATTAGTGAGAATGTGTTCCATTGTCAATAACAGAAACCTAGACAGAAGTTTCGTCTTTACTTTTGCTCGATAGTTCCCTCCTGAATGCGCCAATAACCCATTCGTTCTCTGAAGATGATTGTCGAGAAATGCAAATGAGCATCTAATTCCATTGGCTTGTTTGTTTTATGACATTGGCAATTATATTTGGTGTCTGCTTTGATCAAAATTTCTGAACCTAGGACATTGAATTGATTTAAAAAAAAAAACGTGCAATCCAAGATCACACACAAACACTCAGTCTCAACTCTCAAGCACAATAAGAATATTAACGCAGCTTGTTGAGACAATTTAGGGGTGCAGTTACATTTTTGTGGTGTGAATGTTGTAGGTCAAAATTTGGTTTCTGTAATTTAATCGTATGTTCTGAACCTTTTGATTGTTGTTTTCTCTGTCTAGGCTGTACAATGGCGTTCATTTGATTACATCTACAAATTCGTGCTTAGCTTCATTTGAGCATTTTAACAACTCTTGCGACTATATTTTTACAGCATAACTTGCTTGCATTTCTTCTATGTAGTTGTGTTTGCTACGAGGTACTAATAATTGGACGAATTGTTTGCAGATGTCAAGGCCTGAATACAATCAGATCCTTGTCAAGAAACCTGGTGGAGTTGATTGGTGGCCTTATTAGACAGAGGAAATTGCTTTACATCAGAGGAATGGGTAAATTTACTTGAAATTTCTGTTTTCTGTATGTAATTTGTGCACAAAACTCATTTGGTTCTTCATAATTGTGACTGTTTTTTTGAGGATGTGAAAAATGACCACATGATATCTCAAGTGTTGTAATTTAGTTCACATTATCGGTTGATGAGACTAAGAGATCATGAATTACCTAAAGAAGTCTATTCAATCACTGGTTTTACAGTATCAATATTTGAGAGAGCTAAAGCATTGCAAAAGCACACTGATATATGAAATAAGAATGATTTTTTATTTTATATTATTAACCTTTGAGAATGCATGTGGTATTTATTTATAATGATATTCCAAACTTCAAAACACAAAAAAATGGGGATGAATATTTAGGAAAAAATGGGTTCTCCGCAATCATTTTCTGAACATTGGATTTTGTGAATGAACTTTATGTTGTTATTATATTGTTTATGATTCGTTGTGAGACAATTCGGAACATATTCGGTGTGTGCGTTAATAGTATAGAGAGGATCTTTCTCTAGTACGAAAGGACCAAGACCGACCCATTTTTGATATACCTGTTTTTGGTGACAGCGACAATATCGAAAATACCGACTTCTGAAGCTCTTTGTGCCAATTTAATTAAATATCTTGTGATAAAACTTATTTAATAGAAATATTTTTTTTTCCAATTGATCTCCATTCTGAATTTTTCTTTTATTTGTTCATGTATTGATGTGTAGTGTTGGTACCTTACCTGAATTTTTATGAAGTCTCTATTTACTCGGTGATAGATGAAAGAAATAGTGATCATTTTTCTTCGACTCAGGGACTTAATAAAGTGTTTTGAGGGTATATAATCTTAATTTGAGATACTACATATTATTTATCTCATCTCAGTGACACTTTCTCAACCAACTTCTCATGTTGTTGAAAGCTCATTATTTAATTATTGAGCTGTTGTTACTTCCAAAACGTTAATAGCACAGCTCACTATATATCACAATCATCTTTAAAGTTTATCAGGTATACTTTATATTATTTGTAGCTGTTTAGGGTTACATATATTTAGTATAATGGTGATTAAGAACTTTGTTGAGTATTCATTAACATATTAGAGGAAATTAAATTGATTTTGTACTATATCCGAAACTGTGGCATTATAAACCGTATTGTTACTCTTGTTCCCGTCAAGATAAATATGATCTTATGTTACCATCTACGTATATTGGACGTATATTGGATATTTTAAGAAGTGAACATTTTTATTGGTTGCAAGGATTTTAGAGGAGTTTAACCACATATATTCTCTTAGCCAGCTTATTAAATAAGTGGAAGATTCAATATGTGAAATGTTAAAGTGCCATAACGTGATGTGTTTCCAATGTGATGTGAACTTTCTAAGAGTGAACCTTCGAAATTCTTGTAAACTTGCATGTAACCTCCAGAACCTTGTGTTACCATTTTTTGAGAAACAAAACCTTTTCAAGATCAAGTCCTGCCCCAAGAATCTTGTCCTTAAGAACTTTTCTTTGTTTCTTGAATGAATCTTGCTACTTGTTTATAGTGGTCACAAAGATAGCCAATCTTTGATAATTTTTGTGTTCAATTCAATAAATAAGAGCAATTTAATCTCTCACACTATGCAACTCATGGCTAGTCCTGATCGTGGTTCGGTTCTGAATCACAAACAGAACTGGGTCAGGACCGAAACTGAACCGATCAACGGTTCGACGATTCTGAAACGAACCGGAATCGCCGAAGAACTGATTCGGTTTCAGTTCTCCAAAATTCACGAACCGAACCGAAACTAAACCTTGGGGAACTGAACTGACTAACCGAACTTACGAACCAAACCGATGAACTGAACCAACCAAACCGACGAACTAGATCGATGAGACCAAATCTCGAAATCGAGCCGCGGAATTGAACCACGGTTCAGTTTCTATGGAACCGTTACAATTGCAACGGTCAAAATAGTGCAACGGTCAAACACTTCATATCTCAATTCATTTTTTTCACATTCCAAGTTTCCAATAATTTATTATATTTCATCTCAATTTATTTTTCATATCCCTAAGTTTCCAACAATTTGATCTTTGTTATAAAAAAAAGGTCAAGCGGAGGATCTTTGAGACCAAAGAGAAATAATGTTGATAAGGGTAAGAGACATATGTTACCAACACAACAAGATTTCAAAGATACCGATGATTTCAACATGTCAACACCACCGTCCAATTTTGACTGTTCCTAAAAAAGTTAATATCAAAGTATGGCAAAGGATACCGATGAATAAAAAAAATATGATATCTTCAAGAAATACTACAAGAAGATACAAGATAATACTCATTATATGCAACTATTGTATTAAACAATATTCATTTAGCGACGAGTATGGATCTCTATAGAAGCATATTACAAATAAGCACGCATCTAAATCAGATATTGATCAGACACAAACCCAAATAGCCGGGTATGCTAGCTCTGCTCCTCTATTTCATTATTCTGACACAAGTAATAGAGAAAAATTAGCCATTTCTGTTGAACATCTGTCATTTAACTTTGGTGAAAAGTAGATTTTGTTGATTATTGTCGAAATATTTTAAATCATGTTGCAAAATGTGTTTCAAGAACAACTTTAACACGAACAGTTCACAAATTTTATAAACACAAGGAAAAAGAGTTACAAACATATTTTGCTAATTTTAATGGACGTGTTGCTATATGTAGTGATATTTGGAGTGATAATTAGAATGTGTCCTCATATAATGACATTACATGTCATTGAATTGATACTGAATGGAATTTACAAAAAAAAAAAAAAAATTATTACATTTATAGTTTTTGATGAAAGACACATTGCTCATAATATATATAGAATGATTAAAATGTTTTGAAGAATATTATTTAATTAATAAAATATCTGCAAACATTGCATCTATAACTGATTTAAAAACTATTTGTCAACCTGCTTTCGGTGGTAGATTTTTCATATAAGATGTGTATGTCATGTTTTAAATTTATATGTCCAATATGAGTTAAGAACATTACATGATCATCTTACTCTAATAAAAACCGTCATATCTTATTTATGATTACATCCACAAGTAATGAAAAAATTGTATAAATTTTACAAAGTCTACAATATGAGGCCTAAGAAATTTCCCAGAGATGTGTCAACCTGTTGGAATTCAAAATATGAATTGTTGAATGAGTCATATGCATATAGTGAATTATTATGTTCTTTTGTAATATCACATGTTAGCGATATTACTTTATATCCTCAATAATGGAATGTTTGCAGATAAAATTTAGATATGTTAAAGGAATTTAATGATGCTACATATATTTTGTCTGGTGTTTATTATCTCACTGCTCATTTATCTATCAATGAATGTATTAATATTTATGTTGTTATGCAAGAACATGAGCATGATGAATACTTGTACAACTCAATTGCAATCATGAAAATTAAATGGTGCCAATATGTTAAAAATATTCCTTTAATTAACTTGGTTACTTCTGTTTTTGATCCTCGTATTAGATTAAATGGTTTGAAAGATTATTTAGATATTTATTATGAATGTTTAAATAAACAAGTAGATGTTAATAAAATTATTAGTGATCTTCAAGTTGATATATTTATACTATATAACGAATATTATTCACAATTTGGTGAGAATGTCCCAACACCTTCCCAACATACTGAAGTTGAGCAATCTAGTTCAACAATATCTAGAGGGCAACTCCTAATCATGCGGGGAAAAAAAGTAACCAAGGGTAACAAGTGTCGCAGTCGAATTTGATGTTTATCTAACAACTTCTTTTGAGATTGGTGATAGTGCAGGTATAACTGCAAACTTTAACATTTTGAAATGATGGAAGTAACACGCCAGATAATTTCCAATCCTAGCATTAATTGCTAAGGATATTTTAGCATCCACAGTGTCAACAGTTGCAGTTGAGCAAGCGTTTAGTGCTGGAATGAGTATATTAGATGAGACTCGGTCAAGCATGAACCTAAAATCATTGGAGGTCCAAGCATGTCTTAATGATTGGTCCAAAACTTAGCATAGGATCCAAGAAAATATTAGAAAGAGTAATGATTATTTATTCGACTTAACCGATGGAACTCAAGTAACAACATCTGAAATGGTCGGAAGCGAGTAGTCAATTCAGAATTAAATTCAATTTCAATTACAATTATTATATAGTGAGTTCTAATTATCTATTATGTATATAATAAAATAAATTTTGTCAAATCCATAATTCTGTCAAATCCTAAGGCTTAGAAGCAAATTGGATTGGGGGAACCGATTTTCCCAACTCGGTTCCAGAATTGGTTCCCCGAATCAATTCCGATTTCGATTCTAAACCGCAACCGAAAGGAAAATCGATACCGGAATCGAACCGCGGTCACCTACTCACGACAATAACTTCAAATTTAGGGTCTGAAAATTATGTGTATCAAAATTTTAAGTTAAAAACACCTTTAAAAAGCCGAACTGAATCGCGGTCACCCATACTTACGAAAATAGCTTCAAATTTAAGGATTAAATTATGTCTATCAAAATTACAAGCTAAAGACACCTTTAAATAAGCCCTTGTAAAATCTCAAGTTAACTTAAATAATGAAAGCTATTTAAACTAGAATATTTAAGAGAAATCTTAATTGACTAATGAGACTAAATCCTAAGGTAAATATGACTTAAAATTTTGTGCATGGGCTTTTAAAATAATATTAGAGTTCAACCTGTGCAAATCCCATCGTCTTTACTTAGGAGGTTTTCTCTTGAAAATCTTGGACTTCTTTCGCCCAATTCTTAGAGGCAGCTTCTAAAAAAACCTGAAATTGTCAAGGATTGGATCTTGATGTTGTATTTGCCTTGAATTTTGAACTTGATCTTCTCTTGAATTCAGTCAAGACCATTTTTCTTGATGGATCTTCTGCATCTTGGACTTTTTTAACTTTAAAACTCTGAATCTTGAAAAAATCCCAAATAGTATACTTTCGATCACATAATTCTCTCTCTTCTCGAAAGGATTTGTCCTCAATTCAAACTTAGATTAAATGCTAAGATTTGAAAAGAACGAGGTTGACCAACCTGAAAATAAGAAACAAGGCTAGGAAAATGATTAACAAAGCAAATTATCTCTCCTTCTACTCTTTTTCCATGTTCATTTTTTTCACTCTCAACCTAATGATCTACGCCATTAAAATTCTCACTAAAACTCATCACAATCTCAAGTTATCAACAACACTCTCAATTTTATCACAATCATGGTTTTACTCTAATCACTATATAACTCACGATATCACTATCTATTTGTTGTTGCACACTTTTCTCGATACTAACAATATCATCAAACCCATCAAAGAACAAAATTACATTTATATTCACGCCAATAAGCCTACTTGCACAACAAGTCATTAAAATTTTCCTTATCTCATAAGGTAACTTACACAACAAGATTACTTTTACACCAAGTTTATCATAAACACTAGGGAAAAATTAATTCAACAAGAACCAAACACACTAATTACTAAGTTAGATCTTATTTTAAGGTTGATTATGTACAATTTGTAAGAATTAATCAAAGAACAAAATTTGATTTTAAGAGCTATTAAGATCATGCAAATCAGGTAAAAATACTATAAAGAAATATTGTCGATATTTGGTGAGATATTTTTATTAAATATATTAATTACATATTTTATCTGTATATATTTATGAAAAATTAATGTAAATAAATTATGGTAAATTATGTTTTTGAATAATATATTGATTAAACGAATATTCATATTCGATTAGTTTATTAAACGAATCGAATACGAATCCTGATATTAGGATTCGTTTAATAAACGAATCGAATACGAATCCATCACATTTTGATTCGATACAAATTTGATTCGTTAATTCGTTTTGCCACCTCTAGCATGACTCAATGCTAAAGCAAGATACGAAACAAATTGGATTACAATTATTATAGTGAGTTCTAATTATCTATTATGTATATAATAAAATAAATTTTGTCAAATCCATAATTCTGTCAAATCCTAAGGCTTAGAAGCAAATTGGATTGGGGGAACCGATTTTCCCAACTCGGTTCCAGAATTGGTTCCCCGAATCAATTCCGATTTCGATTCTAAACCGCAACCGAAAGGAAAATCGATACCGGAATCGAACCGCGGTCACCTACTCACGACAATAACTTCAAATTTAGGGTCTGAAAATTATGTGTATCAAAATTTTAAGTTAAAAACACCTTTAAAAAGCCGAACTGAATCGCGGTCACCCATACTTACGAAAATAGCTTCAAATTTAAGGATTAAATTATGTCTATCAAAATTACAAGCTAAAGACACCTTTAAATAAGCCCTTGTAAAATCTCAAGTTAACTTAAATAATGAAAGCTATTTAAACTAGAATATTTAAGAGAAATCTTAATTGACTAATGAGACTAAATCCTAAGGTAAATATGACTTAAAATTTTGTGCATGGGCTTTTAAAATAATATTAGAGTTCAACCTGTGCAAATCCCATCGTCTTTACTTAGGAGGTTTTCTCTTGAAAATCTTGGACTTCTTTCGTCCAATTCTTAGAGGCAGCTTCTAAAAAAACCTGAAATTGAAATTGTCAAGGATTGGATCTTGATGTTGTATTTGCCTTGAATTTTGAACTTGATCTTCTCTTGAATTCAGTCAAGACCATTTTTCTTGATGGATCTTCTGCATCTTGGACTTTTTTAACTTTGAAACTCTGAATCTTGAAAAAATCCCAAATAGTATACTTTCGATCACATCATTCTCTCTCTTCTCGAAAGGATTTGTCCTCAAATTCAAACTTAGATTAAATGCTAAGATTTGAAAAGAACGAGGTTGACCAACCTGAAAATAAGAAACAAGGCTAGGAAAATGATTAACAAAGCAAATTATCTCTCCTTCTACTCTTTTTCCATGTTCATTTTTTTCACTCTCAACCTAATGATCTACGCCATTAAAATTCTCACTAAAACTCATCACAATCTCAAGTTATCAACAACACTCTCAATTTTATCACAATCATGGTTTTACTCTAATCAACATCAACCACCTCATTAATCATTAATCACTATATAACTCACGATATCACTATCTATTTGTTGTTGCACACTTTTCTCGATACTAACAATATCATCAAACCCATCAAAGAACAAAATTACCTTTATATTCACGCCAATAAGCCTACTTGCACAACAAGTCATTAAAATTTTCCTTATCTCATAAGGTAACTTACACAACAAGATTACTTTTACACCAAGTTTATCATAAACACTAGGGAAAAATTAATTCAACAAGAACCAAACACACTAATTACTAAGTTAGATCTTATTTTAAGGTGATTATGTACAATTTGTAAGAATTAATCAAAGAACAAAATTTGATTTTAAGAGCTATTAAGATCATGCAAATCAGGTAAAAATACTATAAAGAAATATTGTCGATATTTGGTGAGATATTTTTATTAAATATATTAATTACATATTTTATCTGTATATATTTATGAAAAATTAATGTAAATAAATTATGGTAAATTATGTTTTTGAATAATATATTGATTAAACGAATATTCATATTCGATTAGTTTATTAAACGAATCGAATACGAATCCTGATATTAGGATTCGTTTAATAAACGAATCGAATACGAATCCATCACATTTTGATTCGATTCGTTTATGATTCGATACAAATTTGATTCGTTAATTCGTTTTGCCACCTCTAGCATGACTCAATGCTAAAGCAAGATACGAAACAATGGAGAAAGTCCATTGGAATTAAAGAAAAAAAAAAGCAAAAGGAAATAATTAAAGATAGAAAAGTCTGACCTTGGATATCCGAGCTACTGATACACCACTCCAGTCACTAGACCCGACCATTGGTTCGGTTCGTTTCCAAACTGGAGCTGAAAATCAGAATCGAGAACCGGAACCGAACCGTTCAGTTTCAGATCCCTTTTATTTTATTTTTTAAAAATTTTTAAAAAATGGAAAATAATTATTAAACAAAATTATAATGGGATATTATTATCAAATAAATATATTAAAAAATTATTTATTTGAATTTTAAAACTTAAATTAAAAAAAATAGCTTGAAATTAAAAAAATAAATTATCTATATTATATTGGAACCAAACGATTCCAACGGTTCCGGTTCCAACGGTTCGGCTAGGGTGGGAACCCTAACCGAACAGTACGGAACAGGTTCCGGTTCCGATTCCCGAACCGAAATCGGAAGGAATCAGAACCGTTTCGGTTCCGATCGGAACCATGGCCGGGTTTACCAGTCACTTCTCCATGGAAGGGAATATAGACTGGTAATGAGAAGAGAGATTGACGCTATAATAAGCCAAAAGGCTGAATCCAGTGCAAGGGAAAATAAGTTGTAGATGTTGAAAAAGTTATGGTGAAATTTGAGGTCGTTGCACTTAAGCCTGGAGAAATTAAATATTTCAAGTGTCAAGGGTTGTGATACATTTCTGAATGTGAGAAACTATTTCCCATTCCCGGTGGCTACGGTCTTCAAACGAACGGTGCGGAAAAAGTCAATGGAGGATCAAATCCAAAATCTATGGGTTTTCAAAATTTATATATATATATATAAAGGAGTACAACAATTGCACCTCTCATGAGCTCTATCTAGACAGTAAATTGTCTCCAGTTGCTTTCAAGCGTATCCATACACCGAATCGATTGATGAATCTTCTGATGGATTAGGAAACAACTCAAGTTTGAACTTTGAAGATGAAACACAAAGGAAATAAATTCCCTTTTATTTTTTATCTTCATGATCAATATCTACACTAAGGATTTTCAAAGAAGAAAATAAATTATCTCCACACCAAGCCATGGCTGAAACTTTCCTTAGTGTGTAAGTTTGTTGTTTTGATTTTTTTTATATCATACATCAAGCAAATCAACCTTCTACCAAAGGTTAAAAGTCACCAAGACTTTACCAAGATAAGTTTGTCTCCCAATTAACCTTCAAGTGACTTGTAATGGCAAGTAACAATTTACTTGACGAGTGTCACTTGATAATTGGTTAACATAAAGCAAATTAAGATATTTTCCAAAATTTACTTAATAGTAAATGATAATAAAATCAAATATCTAATATTTAATTTTATTAAATAAATAAATAATATAATTAAAGTATTACACTACACCATTGATCAATATCTAATTTGGTGAATTTAATAAGATCTTGACACTTGTCAATAAGTGATAGTGTCAAATGTCACCCTAATACTTTAACAAATGGCTAAATCAAAATTTTCCAAAATAAATTAAAATAAATATCTAGATATTCAAATTTATTAATAAATAAATAAATGTTTAATTTCAATACATTATGTATTTAATGTGAGCTCGACACTTGACAAAATCAAATGATGTCATATGTAAAGACAAAAACTTCACACTTGTACAAATCAAAATTTTATGTGTAAAGTTAATTAATATCTAGATATTATATTATAATTATAAATATCTCATTATGTCATAATCAACTTTATCAGTCTCTCAACTATCCACAAATCACATTTACGGTATTTCCAAAATCACTAGAATATTTCCCAAATAAGCGGGTGCTAGAGCGTCAATACTGGGAAATATTTTACATTTTACTGATAAAGTACATAAATTGCATTGCGATCATATATCAAAGTAATTTAATTAATTCGTTAATCATTCGATTAATGTGTGTGATCCATTAGGTTCTCTTTGAGCTGGACATGAGTAGATACGAACACGTTCGTATCATTTCGGTACAACTCGTTGCAAACCAAAGTTCCCAATGATCATGAGTGACCTCTAGCAAGGTGTCACAACCTCCAAACACAAAGAATAAAATATCGGATAAACCCATATAGTTGTATTTACGTGTAGTAAAGCCCATCTACTGTCGACTATCGATCAAGTGCGGGCCATGAAGTCGTCAAACCCCTAACTCGATCATAAGATAAGGAAATCAATCATATACGGGATGTACGTATCCGGAAATCATGTTTTTAAAAGACGCGTGCTCTGACCGAAGACTTAATCCATATGTAGGATATTTCCGCCTAGGATCTCAAGCTCAAGTATCTGAGCCAACATATTTCATCTCGACGATCACCTGTCCTCATACATTAAGAACTCATTGTCAGCAAGCTTCTTTCACCAGGAGTGACAAGCCCGATGCAATATACACAAGTGAACGATATGTCTTAATATAGACGGCAACTATGATGTCTCAGGTAGGGATGACAATTTTACCCGCAAACCCGCAAATACTCACCCGCAATGTGTAGGATTTGGTAAATATATTAGTGGGTATGATGCAGGTTTGGTAATTTAAAGCAGAACTCGTTGCGGGTGCGGTGCGAGTTTGGTATTTGAGAAAAAATACGGGTATCCGCTGCGAGTATCTGCATATCCGCAATATTATTTTTTATTAATTAATATTTTTAGGACAATATAAAAAAACCTTCATATAAAAACAACTAACAAAACCTAAACCTAAAATCCACAGTTCCACACTCCCACTCAGCCGCAGCCCGCAACTTGCCCAACTGAAGATTTTTTGCATGACTATTATTTTTTTTAAAAAAATCACACTTGTTAATAAAATTATAATACAAAAATTTGGATTAAGTTCACATGATCAGAAACGAGAGAGGAGCAAAATAAGCTAGTGTTTGCTGCAACTTCAATAGCTTTCCTACTTATTCATTACACTTACACCACTTGAGCCTTGTAAGCATCACTTTCATTACACTTAGCATAAAAAATATGATCAAAGGTTGGTGATTACTTTCTAGCTTATTGTCGATTGAGTTGGCTAACTTAGATCATTATAATTATGAAGGGAATAACTCGTTTTAATTATGTTTATATGAAAAAATAAACATATGGTACTGAGTCTTTCATACATTTTGTTATCTATGTACTGTATATACATACATTGCATGTTGTACTGAAAAAAACAAAAAATATCAATCTTGAAGTCAACAATCTGCAAGATCATCAATATTGGCGTCAACATCATCTTTAGTCTTTAGACCATTTGTTTATTTTGCATACAGTTTCGTTTTGTCTTTGGTGAATTTGTTTTAGCTTCAGTTTGCGTCAGTGTTGGTTCGCTTTGAATTTTTACATGCATTCAAGTTACTTGCATGCATATTTTGGATATGAATTCTGCATGCATATGTCTATTTTCGTCAGTTTCATCACTTACATGCATATGTTTGAGTCGGTCATAGCAAAAATAATAGCCTGCTATTGCTTTTGAAAAAAAAAAGAAAAAAGAGGAGTTCACGCCTGTGAACTACAAAAAAAAAAAAAAAAAAAAAAAAATTGATCAGCATTATTTTATTATTTCCTTTTGAACTCTAGTTTTAGGTTTCCTCGATTGAGTATCGTCGTTGCTTCTCAAGTCACGTCTTATTCATTTCTTGATACCAAATGATAGAAACATGCCTGGAACAAAGCCAAGCAAACCTCTCCACGTGTTCAAAGCCCCAAGAACCGCAAATCTTGGAAGGATTTTGTAAGAACAAAATCCTTCCAAGATCAAGTCCAACCCTTAAGGAACATTGCCCTTAAAAACCTTTCTTTATTTCTTTGGAGAATCCTGAACAGTGATACAGCGCCACAATGCTTCCCACACGTTGATAAGCTTTTGTTCCGTAAAACCAAGGAAGAATTCACTCCCTCAAGATGACACAAGTCAATTTGTTTTGTAAAAAGATATATTATTGGTTAATTATCCATTACAATGAATAATGCCCCTTTAAATAGGTGGCTAACCCTAATTCTACCAAAATATAATAAAACCCTAATAAAATACTTGAAAATTTCGTCCATGGGCTTTTTAATTTAATTAATGTTCAGCCCAACACTTAAACAACACATAACTTAAAAAAATATAAAATATAAAAACTATAGGGATACATTGCGTCCTCATTTAGACCATGAAGGAATCCGAACTGGACTTTGATGAAAACTTCAAAGTTGTATATCTACGAGTTTTCTTTTCAATGTAACTTGAATCACCAAAATCGGACATCGGACGAGAAAGTTACGTCCAAAATACGAAGACTGCGTACATCCCGCCACTACTAATGCACCATTCGGAAATAAAGCCCAAAATCAATCAAGGCAGCCCATGCACATCCTAAACCCATTCCAATATTGCTTTAGACATAATAAAGCTTTCACATAATGTCTCATGCATGGACCAAACTCCAGAACCCAAGGAATCTTCCAAATCCACCAAAATGGCCCAAATACACCAATTTGACCAAGCAATGCAATCAGCCACAACTTCAAGTTAACTTGGCCCAACAAACAGAACTCATTCTGGATCACATCAGTATATGTCAAATGAAAAACAAATGTGAAAACTACAACTAGCAATTAAAAATAAATTATTTAATTAAAAAAATTATATTATTAAAAACACAAAGTAATTCAATATTTTAAAAACCCGCAAAAAATTTGTTGGGTACCAATGCGGCTTTGGTAATTTATTTTTATATGCGGTGCAGGTTTGGTAATGAAAATTAAAACCCGCAACCGGTATGGTGCGGGTTTGGTAATTTATTTACATATGCGAGTGCATGTTTGGTAATGAAAAACCCGCACCATACCTACCCACTGTCATTCATAGTCTCAGGTCAAAGGACTAATGGTACACTAGTACGATTGTGCGACGAATCATTGACTGAGGATAATCACTCATTTGATTCGTCGCATTTGGTCACGTTCAGTAACATGTTTCTTAAACATATTACCTGGGTTCATGCTCTTGTGACGTGAGACTCGTCACCTAGATATTAGTATCAAGTACTGATCAATGGTAGCATCAAAAACATATCAGTCATGTGATGTGATTATCCATGATGACATCACATCAATCGAGAATAAATTCGGATGTATTTAAATCAAAACTTTGTACTAATATCTAAAACTTATTGCAGATAGAGTCTCGACACGTTATACATCACATGATTATATTTTGCATAAATTATGTGATGGCAACTGAACATATGCAAAATATTATAAGATTATCATTATACTAATAATACGATTATATTTACATAAGAAAAATACTCTTGAACCGTATGACATGATTGGTTCTAGAATATATCCCCAACAACTTCTTCATAGCGCCCCCAACAAACACACTTTAGTCGTGAGAAATAATGAAGAATACAATCTACAGATGCAGAGCTAAACGATGACATGCTTGAACTGGAAGAAGATGAAGAAAATCTAGATGCAGTCCCAACGAACAACTTTTCTCTTGTTGTTAAGAGAGCTTTAAGTGCACAAGTTATAGATGATGACACTAAGCCGCAGAGAGAAAACATCTATCACACTAGATACCGTGTGAATGACAAGGGTTGTAGCATGATAGTTAATGGGGGAAGTTGCACGAATGTGGCTAGTAGAGTTTTGGTAGACATATTTTTGAGACCCTAAAATTCTAGCTATTACCGTGAATAACAAAGTGTGCAAGAGATTGGATTTCTCTTGTTCATTGAACTAAACACAAGACTTATCAAAGATTGATGATATTTGTGGCGTCTATAAACAAGTAACAAGATTCAATCAATAAACAAAGAAAGGTTTTTAAAAACAAGATTCTTGGAGGTTGGACTTAATCATGGGAAAATTTTGTTCCTTAATAAAATTGTGACACATATTCTTGGGATTAAGTGCAAATATAAAACTTTCGAAAATTCAATCCTAAGAAGATCGCGTCACAATACCAATAAAAAATAACTCATCCAATGATATTTAGCATCCAGAAAACTGTCAAATAAAATGCATCACATACCAAAATATCACAAGTATTGCCTCGTCCTGCACAGAAGATATATAAAGATAGAGAAGATTAGCACTGAGATTGGAGATCGATTTAGTTGACACTTATCAGGTTCCAAAAATTCAAAGCAGATCGATTTACTTGACAATTATCAGGTTTTAATATTCAAAGCGGATCAATTTACCCTTTTAGTGATTTTAATGTTCAAATGTTCATTTCTTGTCTAGGAGGTATTTTTATTCTTCGTTATTTTGTTTGGATTAAACAATATTAGGTTTGTATTTTTCATTATTTTGTTAGATTAAACAATAACAGGTAGATGTGCTATTGACAACTATTCTATGTGGTTGGAGTTTATTATTTGATGACAATCGAAACGCCTGTTTTAATCGAATCTTATTTCGTTCCGTTTTTTATTATGATTCAGATCGAAAAAATTATCATAAATCTTGATTGGTTCTTTAAATTGAGATTATTTTTTCATCTCAAATCTCATATTAAATAATATAAGTGTTGATAGTGTTTTCAGGTCCTATGTTATTTAAGGAGTACGGTAGGGGTAAAAAGGGTAATTCCCTTCTCGGTCAAAATCATTAATGCCGACCCGACCACATGAGTTAGGGGCCGAGCGCTTATGATCGGTAACCCGACCACTTGAGATCGGATGTTGGTAACCCGAACACTTGAGATCGGTTTTCAAACCGCTCATTGGCACGTCAATGTTGGTATATGTTGACGACATGATAACAATGTCCAAGAGCCAGAATGTCATGTGACCGATCTAAGAAAAACCTTCGAACTACTAAGGAAACACAATTTAAATCTCAACCCGGAGAAATGTGCTTTCGGAGTAGCCTCAGGGAAGTTTTTGGGCTACATGGTAAGCTCCCGAGGCATAGAAGCCAATCCACAGAAGATCCAGGCCGTACTGGACTTAAAATCTCCCATGACAGTAAGAGAAATGCAGAGTCTAACCGGCAGATTGGCCGCGCTCAACCGATTCATCTCTCGAGCAACAGACAAGTGCCACCCTTTCTTCAAAGTCATCAAGAAGGCCAAGAAGGAAATCGACTGGACGCCGAAATGCGAGAAAGCTTTCCTACAGTTAAAACAATACCTAACACAGCCCCCACTTCTAGCAAAGCCAATCCCGGGAGAAACCTTATACTTGTACTTAGCTGTATCAGAGCACGCAGTAAGCTCGGTGCTGGTACAAGAGACCGATAAGGTCCAAAGGCCAGTATATTATGTCAGCAAAGCTCTGTTAGATGCTGAGACCCGATATCCGGTACATGAACTGGCCGCCCTGTCATTGATCACTGCAGCCCAGAAATTACGACCCTACTTCCAAACCCATCCTATTGGGATTTACACCGATTATCCTCTGAGACAGATTCTACAAAAACCAGAAGTTTCGGGTAGGCTAATGAAGTGGTCGGTGGAGTTAAGTGAACACGACATTTCTTACCTCCCAATGGTAGCAGTAAAAGGGCAGGCTTTGGAAGATTTTGTCGCAGAATTCACACCAGGTCTTGACTGTGGGGGAAGGCAAATGGGAGATGTCAGTAGACGGATCTGCCAGCTCACAAGGCAAGGGAGCTAGAATCATATTGAAAAGCGACAAAGGTGAAGAGGTATTGTTCGTCCTGAGGTTCGCCTTCGAGGCCAAAAACAATGAGGCAGTGTAGGCACTGCATTTTTGCATATAAGTCCCGATGATGAGCCTCCAGCGGAGGCACTACCTTTTTATGTCGTGGAAGTCGCGAGAAACGGACGACGGAAGGGAATAATTGAGAATTGATGTTTCATTGGATTTGATTCGCTCGTTTAGCTTCGGGTTTGTCTGTCGGATTTCTGTTGCAACATTTCCTTGGCCCAAACACCAAACCCTTTACACCCATTTACCCCTCCATCAACTATTCAAACAACCAAAATAACCTTCTACCATGCATACCCCACACATTTGACATCAAATTTACCTTATTCCGCACTTTTCAACAAAGTCTCCAAGCCATCAATGTCACCCCCCTCCAAGTCAAAAGAAACCTCTAATCATCTTCCTTTATCAACAAGTTTCCAAGCCATTTAATTTGCCAACCCCACACCCATGACTTAGCCTTCCCTTTTCCATTTTTTTTCAACAAAGCAATTCCTTCTCCTTCTTAAACAAGGAACTCACCCCCTTTTGCCTATATAAACCACCCTTAACTCCTTTGAAACCTCTACCATCTTCATAGCACATACCTAGCACATATAGAACAGAATACACATCCACTCAGCCCCTAAACTAGCCATCTGTCTCCCACAAATTCACGCATACATAATACACTCAAGCTCATCATCAACCCTTCATCACGCCGAGAGCCTCACTACACACACTCACCTTGCCTCTTCACACTTAGCTTATCACGAAGCCATCACACATCCATATCACAGCCCCATTCACCTCACTGCAAGTTCACCACGCCAACAGTCGAGCCTTTCACCAACTCATGCCACATACTGACTACCCCTACTCGGCGACACACAGGCACCATTTTGGACAGTTCACGCCCTTCAGGACCTAGCCATCTTCACGCCCAAACTCCCAAACCTTAATGCCTCTCTCATATTCAACGCATCATTCACGCACAAATGAGGAAAAGACACATGCACATGAACCTCTACAACAACCCTTAGCCATTCACGCCAAAAGAGACCCTTCATACAGCCTTGCCTTGCATTTTCACTCAACCACAAGCCACTGACTCATTGCAGTTATCCACGCCACTGCAGTCCCATAATAACAGCCTATTTCATGCCATTTTGAAGCCCTGAAACTGCCTCCACTGCTTTCCACTAATTAGCCAAACTTGCAGCACCTTAAACACTCGCAAACACACTCCATGCACGCCATGAACCTAACGCAATCTGCCCTAATTTCCCCATGAAAACCAGCCACAAACTTGCCAGCAGCTCACGTATAAGGCCTCCATTTTATCCCATGCAGTTCACGCACGAACAGCTCTTTCACACCTCATCTCTACAGCCCATGCACATGTTAATACCTCCACCCTAGCCTCAACAAGCTGCCACTTGAATCCCACTATCATTGCCGTAAACCAGCCCTTATTGACCAAATAACATCATTTAACTGCTGAGAACATTGCCTCCATAACAGCCCCGAAATCTGCACCTAAAACTATCCCGAAACCCTTCCAAAAATGCACTAGAAAATACAACAAGAACGGGGAGCGGAAATAATGAGTGAAACAGAGAAAATGGCAAGTTAAAATAATGAGTGAAACAGAGAAAACAGCGAGGGGAAACCGCGAGTGAAAACGGACAAACCAGTGGAAACAGCGAAAAGAGTGAACCAGTGAAAACAGCCGAAACAGCGGACCAGTGAAAACAGTGGAAACGATAACCCTTCCGATACCGTGAAACGCACTCCCGAAAAGCGACTTAAAAGGTAAGACCTGAGGGCACCCTTTTATTTATTATCCTTTATTTTTAGTTATTTTATTTCGCATGAGTATTATGGATTGATATATGATGTGAATTCTGGGTGAATGGAATATATGTTCCTTCTTGTGGTATATTGGATAGAAACCCGGACATAAATTCCATAGCCGAATCCGAATGGACGGTATTATGGTTTGCACTCGGGATACAATACCCCGTACCACTTGAAGGATTCACATATTTCATTTCTTCCAAACTTGTATTTGAGCATGATTAGGCTATTAGAATGTTGTTTTATTTTTAGCATGACTTAGTTATTTACCTTTCGTATTAGGAATTTCAGTTATGTTATGTTTAGATCATTAGTTATTTAACATGTTTGATGTGTGATATCATGTGTTTGTTGTTATGAAAGTTTATTTTTAAAGCATGCAGACCTAGATTTAGGCTTTATAAGAATTTAGACTACTTTGACCAATATGTATGTTGAGTAGACTTGGTTAATATTGCACAAATCCATTCATTACAAACGACATAAGTAATGGACCATTCTGAACCCAACGGTTTGAGGTCTTCCCTTGCGAGGGGTGAGTGCGGCCTTAAATCATTTTCCCGGTTCACACCGGGTGGCGACTCCATTATTCTCCGGTTTAGTCCCCCGCGAGCTACTCTGTACTCCCAACCGAGCCGCGAGCCTGGAACAGCATGCGTCGCCCAGTTCCTGTGTCCTACAGTCTAGCGACTCCATTGGGGATAGAGAATCAGCCCCGAAATAATGTCTTGTAATGTTTGTGATTTGTGTTTTAATTAATCATGTCTACTGTGGGTTTAAGGAGTTTAATCAAAGGCATTATTAAGGCTAGGTGATAGTTTGGTGTCTTCCTTCTCTCACTACCTTTCTATAAGGAAAAGCTGTGAAGGCACCTAGATAATCATTCACCTGTAGCTTATTGTGATAGACTAATTTGGAGGACTCGTTGTTTATTCCTGTCACCAAGCGATAAGAGCCTAAGGGGCTTGGGTACTTAAGAGAGCCTCGCTCCACCCTCCCTCTGGGGAATCTACAACGGGAAATTCATTTGACAGTTAGTCACATACCATAACTTGTTGGCACGTACCGTAAGGTATAAAAAAGGTGTGTTCACTTGGTCGTTTGAACCCTTGAGTGGGGAGTCCTAGTCGTGAACAATCATTCGTCAGCGAGAGCCTTTGTTTACACTCCTGAAACTTACATGCGAACCTTAGTTGTATGACCCTTAGAAATTATTTATTTATGCTTGTGTTTTGGGCCATTGTTATTTGAATTCAGTTGGATCTTTTTGTCAATATATGTGAACTTGTTGGGCCATTTAAACTTGAACAAGTTCATGCCCTTTGACAATTGGGCCAAAAGCTTCTAAAATGCCGATGGGCCATTTTGTGTTTAGGCCTCTTATCATTTGAAGTTGTTTAGCCATGTTATTGCAAAAGTGTAAACTTGTTGGGCCTTTTCAACTGGGACAAGTTTGCACCGCGCAATGATGTGATTGAATGCTTTAAAATGACGATAGGCCAACTTATATATGTATTTTCCGCATCACACGCATTTCATGCATACATGCATCATGCTAACCCTTGTGTTTTAAAAGTCATTATAGATTCCCGTTAGGTTAGGAAAGAAGGAAGACTTGTCAAGAGGCCAATAACAAATATGAGTGGATCAGAAAATGAGATATCCCGCGTGGATCAACTAGAGAATAGTTTCGCCAAGATTACCGAACAGTTGCAAGCTCTGACTGCTGCCATGTCTAATATAGCTGTACCCCGTGCTGGGGGAAGTTCTGAGAATGAGAGGCGTGAGGAGCCTCCAAACAAGGTGAATGAGGATATTCCTATGTTTGATGATGATATGGCTGAATATACCGCAGGAAGAATAGCCGGGTCTCAGGCCGAGATACAGAAACTCCGTGACCAGGTAGAGTCAGTTACCCGTAAGATGAAGGGTAAAGATGAAGACTTGCTTGACTATGAAGCAATGACCTTCGAAGAACAGTTGCCTACACAGTTCAAAATGCCGGATATGGCCAAGTTCAATGGGAATGGAGATCCGAGGGTCCATCTCCGCCAGTACGTCTCAGTTATGAGTTCAGTGGGTTTATCGAAGCGGCAGGTGTTGAAAATGTTTGGGATGTCTCTTGAGGGAGCACCTGTAGTGTGGTATCACAGCCTTGAGAAAAAGGTTAAAGAAGATTGGAGGGAGTTGGCTGATGCCTTCTTGAAGCAGTATGTTACAGACCTGGAGATCGATTTGTCGCTCCGCGATTTGGAGAACATCAAACAGAAGCCGGATGAGAGCTTCAAAGACTATGTAGATCGCTGGAGAAGCCAGCTCCTGAAAATGCAGACTCGGCCCTCGGAGAAGGACCAAATCAAAATGATCATCAAGGGTACCAAGCCCTCCATCTATGGCAAGTTGAGAAGGATGACCTCCATGATCACAGATTTTCGACAGTTGAGGGAAACTGTCATGGACATTGAAGAAGAGGAAGCTGAGAATAAGAAGTTCTATGGCCAGAATAAAAGAACTTTTGGAGGGCCTTTTGAGAACAAGCCCGCTACTGCTGAGATCGCTACCGTCAGAAACAGACCATTCTCCAATTTTGGTAGACCTATGTCTAAGGTGCTTGAGAAGTTAAAAGGACAAGGACTCATAAAACCTCTAGAACCCAGACCAATTCCCAACCCTGTGCCACACTACTTTGACCTAAACCAATACTGCCACTTCCACCAGCAGAAAGGCCACGACACTGACAACTGCCCCCGCCTTAGACATGAAATCCAAAACCTCATTGACGCTCATAAAATACCCGACCCAGAGAAGGAACAGCCAAACACATACAGAAACCCTCTACCCAACTACATGATCAACTCCGGTCTGCCCGAAAGTTTTGTCCTTCAAGCTCTCAACCACCCAGTTTCTTACATGGGGATAGGAGATGGCAGTAATGAAGAACCATAGGCTGAGGAAGAAGACAATGTCGCAGACAATGAAGATGTTTTCCCCGGTTTATTTGATTGCAAATCTACATTTTAAGACATTGATTTTGTTCGAACCTCTTTCATGATAATAAAGAAGTTCATTTCGCTTACTTGCCTGAGTCTCTTTCGTTCAACCTGCACAATATAAGTATATTTGACAACCCTGATACCATGATATTCAGTGACACTCAGAACACGGGGAATTCCCGAAGGAAGAATAGCTATTCAGAAATTGGGAAACATGGCAGTGAGACTGTCAGATTTAAAAGAGAATGAGTTCACCGAGTCGATCGATGTAAACAGATTGAAGCTGCACTTTGCCTGAAGGAAAGAAGACTGAGCAGTCACCAAGGGAATTGGCAGAAGGCCTAACCCAATGGGATAGGAAACATATCCATGCATGCATACACGTAACGTACTTGCAATTCTTGTGTTTGTCCTATGTTTGCAGGTTTTAAACAGAAAGGAAGAACTAGCAGAAGGAAACACATGGCGCCAAGGAGCACAATGAGGGTCTCACCCATCATGAACAGGTTTCAACGAAGAAAGAAAGGGAAAACGGCAAAGATCAAAAAAAAAAAAGTGGCACAAGCACTGAGGACGACATTGAAGCCACCTTGACAGATGGATTTCGGTCATGTCTGGCTGAAGACGATGAATTTAGTGCTAACAGGGAGGCAACCCATACACTTTGTTGCGATTTCTATTTTCATGTTTTGTGTATACATGTCGTAGAATTTTTAATTTTGTGTGTTATTTTGGTAGGTAAAAGCAAAGACATGGCATTTTAAGACAGAGGGAATGGTGCTTGGCAATCACAAAGATGGGAGCTAATTCATTAGTGGTGGCAGAGTAAAAAAAGAATTCATGAGACACATCCTAATGAACTTATGCCAAGCAAGAGGCGTATTGAGTACACAATTCCTTTGATTTAATTATTGCTTTGATTTGCCTTCTTTTGTTATTTTCTATTATTTTCGTGGACAAGATCCACAACTTTTGACCTTTTAGGACTTCTTTTGGTATTTTCTTTTATTTTCGTGGATAGAATCCACGACCTTTTGACCGCTCACGATTTCTTTTGTTGTTTTCTCTTATTGTCGTAGACATGATCCAGAGACTTTTTGACCTCTGACGAATTCTTTTGTGGTTTAGCTAGTAACCATTCGGTGGAAGATATTAGTGCAATTATTACTCACCCCTTTTCAGGTTCTATAAATTCAGCTCAACATTTCTCTCCTCAACACATCCAGATATACATCCAAGTAAAAGAAAGAAAATGGAAGCAACTTCACAACAGCGAGTTAAGCAAATTTGTGTTTTCTGTGGATCCAACACTAGTAATAAACCAGAATTCGTTGAGGCTGCAAAAGAATTGGGGCGAGTCATGGCTGAGAAGAATATACACCTAGTATATGGCGGTGGAAATCTGGGAATGATGGGAATCGTTTCAAAAGCCGTTCAGGATGGTGGCGGTCATGTTTTGGGAATCATCCCAAGACCTTTGGCGGACGAACAGTTAATTGGACCAACAAATGGAGATGAACGCATCGTATCAGGTATGTCTGAACGACTCCATGAAATGATAAATACTGCAGATGCGTTTATTGCGTTACCAGGTGGACTTGGTACCCTTGAAGAGATATTCACAGTGGCATCATGGGCGCACTTGAACATTCATCGGAAGCCCATTGGACTACTTAATGTTGAGCATTTCTTCGATTTTCTGTTTGTGTTTCTCGCGGAAGCCAAGAGATATGAGTTCATCACCAAATCTGTGGGAGATATTTTCTTGACTGCGACAAAGGCCGAAGAGTTGATTGACCAGATCCTAGATTTTGAACCGAAGCTCGACCTCATCCTCTCCAAATTGGACTGGACAGATAGTGATCGTGGCAAGAAGCGCAGATTGGACATTGATATTAATCAGTGATGTTTCCTACTGACCAGGTATTACAAGACATGAAATATTTGAAAGTTTGTGCTCTAGTTTAATTGTTGAAGAAAAAAAAAGAGAGAAAAAATGAAAAAAAAAATGAAAAAAAAAATAATGAAAGAAAAAAAAAATGAGTGAGAGAAGTCTTTGATAGTTAGACATATGTCTGGTGATGACATTGTATGGTGTAGGGAGAAACCCTAGAAACAATAAGTGCGAGACGTGCTCTCGTCCGGTATTCTGAATGGATTGATCTCAGTTAGACTCACGAGCACTTGATTACGAGATCCTAGCAGTAGAAGCCTGAGTAGTTATCGAGGTGACTAGTTGAAGAGATGATGTATTAGTGAATGACCGTTTGCCTGGGTGTCCACACTCGTTTACTGATGCTATGATATATGATATGGTTGGAAATAAAGAAAAAAATCTCTGAAATAAAAAAGAAAAGAAGAAAAAAAAAATAGACCATCTATAACCGATAAGCGTGAAGCTACCCATGGGCGAGTATTAGGACCACCATGAGGAGAAATGCCACCTTAAAGGGTATGTGTGTCAGAAAAGAAAAGAAAAAAATTCAAAATGAAAAGAAAGAGACAAGAGAAAAAAGACGAAGACCATATCATAGTGAGTATGCTGAAGTAATCACAGAACGTGATTAAGACATCCAGGTTGGTTAGACCCACTAGTTCGATTCTCCAAAGCAAAATCATCGAGTTGGCCCACTTAAGGAACAAGCTGCGAAAGAGCCTTAGCACACACACACACTAGGAGTCTAGTTCAGATCACCCATTCAGACGATCGGAGTTGAGTGTATCAAGTACTTTGAAGGTTTTCTGCTTTTGACACAAAGCATTCGTTGAGGACGAAAATATGTTTAGCTATTAAGATTGTCTCGAGGAGAGCAATATAGTATGTTGAAATAAATCATTTACATCATTATCAATCTTTGTCGGGTACGACACTCTGGGGGCGAGGCCCACATCATTATCAGTCTTTGCCGGGTATGGCACTCTGCGGGTTGAGGCCCACATCACTATCAGTCTTTGCCGGGTATGGCACTCTGGGGCGAGGCCCACATCACTATCAGTTTTTCCAAGTATGGCACTCGGGGGGCGAGGCCCACATATGCTTCAGTATCAGTTCAGCCAGGTACGACACTCCGGGTATGGAGATATCATATCAGTTGTGACAGGTACGGCACTCCGGGTATGGAGATATCAGATCAGTTCTGCCAGGTACGGCACTCCGGGTATGGAGATATCAGATCAATTTTGCCAGGTACGGCACTCCGGGTATGGAGATATCATTGCGGCACTCTAGGTATGGAGACGCAACTGCGACACCTCAGGTACGGGGTTTAGCTTGCCAGGTACGGCACTCCGGGTATGGAGATATTACTGCGACGCCTCGGGTATGGGGTTTAGCTTGCCAGGTACGGCGCTCCGGGTATGGAGATATCATTGCGGCACTCTAGGTATGGAGACGCAACTGCGACACCTCAGGTACGGGGTTTAGCTTGCCAGGTACGGCACTCCGGGTATGGAGATATCACTGCGGCACTCTAGGTATGGAGACGCAACCGCAGGTATGTGGTTTAGCTTGCCAGGAACGGCACTCCGGGTATGGAGATATCACTGCGACACTCCGGGTATGGAGACACATCAGTATCAGTTTTCGGGGATGAGTCCCAAGGTCGAGGCCTAAGTCAGCATCAGTATCAGTTTTCGGGGATGAGTCCCAGGGTCGAGGCCCACGTCAGCATCAGTGTCAAGGATGAGTCTCAGGGCCGAGGCCTACATCATATCAGTATCAGTTTTGGGGGATGAGTCCCAGGGTCAAGGCCCACATCAGTTACAGTATCAGCTTTTGGGGATGAGTCCCAGGGTCGAGGCCCACATCAGTATCAACATCAGTTTCGGGGATGAGTCACAGGGTCGTGGCCCACGTCAATATAAGTATCAGTTTTTGGGGATGAGTCCCAAGGTTGAGGCCGAAATCGTCATCAGCGGTATTGGGATGCGTCCTAGGGTCGAGGCCCCCGTTGTCAGTTGTAGTTATTGGAATGCGTTCCAGGGTCGTAGACCCACTGCATCATATATTCCAGTTTGGGGATGCGTCCCCGGGCCAAGGCCCATTTTGTCAGCGGTATTGGGATGTGTCCCAAGGTCGAGGCCCCCGTTGTCGGTTGGAGTTATTGGAATGCGTTCTAGGGTCGTAGACCCACTGTATCATATATTCCAGTTTGGGGATGCGTCCCCGACCGATGCCCATTTTGTCAGCGGTATTGGGATGCGTCCCAAGGTCGAGGCCCCCGTTATCGGTTGCAGCTATTGGGATGCGTCCTAGGATCGAGGTCCACTGCATCATCAACTCAGCTTGAAGTAGCAGGCAAGTCAGGTGGCAGGTGGCGAGCCGGGTAAGTAAAAATGCATTGCACGAACTTTGATAGGACTGTCATTGTCACACACTGTACAGATCCCATCAAAGTGGGGGCGACTGTAGGCACTACATTTTTGCATATAAGTCCCGATGATGAGCCTCCAGCGGAGGCACTACCTTTTTATGTCGTGGAAGTCGCGAGAAACGGACGACGGAAGTGAATAATTGAGAATTGAAATTCCTATGAATTTGATTCGCTCGTTTAGCTTCGGGTTTGTCTGTCGGATTTCCGTTGCAACATTTCCTTGGCCCAAACACCAAACCCTTTACACCCATTTACCCATCCATCAACTATTCAAACAACCAAAATAACCTTCTACCATGCATACCCCACACATTTGACATCAAATTTACCTTATTCCGCACTTTTCAACAAAGTCTCCAAGCCATCAATGTCACCCCCCCTCCAAGTCAAAAGAAACCTCTAATCATCTTCCTTTCTCAACAAGTATCCAAGCCATTTAATTTGCCAACCCCACACCTATGACTTAGCCTTCCATTTTCCATTTTTTTTTCAACAAAGCAATTCCTTCTCCTTCTTAAACAAGGAACCCACCCTCATTTGCCTATATAAACCACCCTTAACTCCTTTGAAACCCCTACCATCTTCATAGTACATACCTAGCACATATAGAACAGAATATACATCCACGCAGCCCCTAAACTAGCCATCTGCCTCCCACAAATTCACGCATACATAATACACTCAAGATCATCATCAACCCTTCATCACGCCGAGAGCCTCACTAAACACACACTCACCTTGCCTCTTCACACTTAGCCTATCACGAAGCCATCACACATCCATATCACAGCCCCCTTCACCTCACTGCAAGTTCACCACGCCAACAGCCGAGCCTTTCACCAACTCATGCCACATACTGACTACCCCTACTCGGCGACACACAGACACCATTTTGGACAGTTCACGCCCTTCAAGACCTAGCCATATTCACGCCCAAACTCCTAAACCTTACTGCCTCTCTCATATTCAACGTATCATTCACGCACAAATGAGGAAAAGACACACGCACATGAACCTCTACAACAACCCTTAGCCATTCACGCCAAAAGAGACCCTTCATACAGCATTGCCTTGCATTTTCACACAACCACAAGCCACTGACTCACTACAGTTATCCACGCCACTGCAGTCCCATAATAACAGCTCATTTCATGCCATTTTGAAGCCCTGAAACTGCCTCCACTGCTGTCCACTAATTAGCCAAACTTGCAGCACCTTAAACACTCGCAAACACACTCTATGCACGCCATGAACCTAACGCAATCTGCCCTGAATTCCCCACGAAAACCAGCCACAAACTTGCCAGCAGCTCACGTATAAGGCCTCCATTTTATCCCATGCAAATCACGCACGAACAGCTCTTTCACACCTCATCTCTACAGCCCATGCACACGTTAATACCTCCACCCTAGCCTCAACAAGCTGCCACTTGAATCCCACTATCATTGCCGTAAACCAGCCCTTATTGACCAAATAACATCCTTTAACTGCCGAGAACATTGCCTCCATAACAGCCCCGAAATCTGCACCTAAAACTGTCCTGAAACCCTTCCAAAACTGCAATAGAAAATACAACAAGAACGGGGAGCGGAAAAAACGAGTGAAACAGAGAAAACAGCGAGTTAAAATAATGAGTGAAACAGAGAAAACAGCGAGCGGAAACCGCGAGTGAAAATGGACAAACCAGTGGAATCAGCGAAAAGAGTGAACTAGTGAAAACAGCGGAAATAGCGGACCAGTGAAAACAGTGGAAATGATAACCCTTCCGATACCGTGAAACGCACTCCCGAAAAGCGACTTAAAAGGTAAGACCTGAGGGCACCCTTTTATTTATTATCCTTTATTTTTAGTTATTTTATTTCGCATGAGTATTATGGATTGATATATGATGTGAATTCTGGGTGAATGGAATATGTGTTCCTTCTTGTGGTATATTGGATAGAAACCCGGACATAAATTCCATAGCCGAATCCGAATGGACGGTATTATGGTTTGCACTCGGGATACAATACCCCGTACCACTTGAAGGATTCACATATTTCATTTCTTCCAAACTTGTATTTGAGCATGATTAGGCTATTAGAATGTTGTTTTATTTTTAGCATGACTTAGTTATTTACCTTTCGTATTAGGAATTTCAGTTATGTTATGTTTAGATCATTAGTTATTTAACATGTTTGATGTGTGATATCATGTGTTTGTTGTTATGAAAGTTTATTTTTAAAGCATGCAGACCTAGATTTAGGCTTTATAAGAATTTAGACTACTTTGACCAATATGTATGTTGAGTAGACTTGGTTAATATTGCACAAATCCATTCATTACAAACGACATAAGTAATGGACCATTCCGAACCCAACGGTTTGAGGTCTTCCCTTGCGAGGGGTGAGTGCGGCCTTAAATCATTTTCCCGGTTCACACCGGGTGGCGACTCCATTATTCTCCGGTTTAGTCCCCCTCGGGCTACTCCGTACTCCCAACCGAGCCGCGAGCCTGGAACAGCATGCGTCGCCCAGTTCATGTGTCCTACAGGCAGAGTATGAGGCAATTTTGGCCGGTCTTAGGCTATGTACGGTGGTAGGAGTCCACGACATAGTGATAAGAAGTGACTCTCATCTAGCTGTTCAGCAGCTGAAAGGCGAAATCCAAGCCAAGGAGCCGAGTATGATAGTCTACTTGGCTGAAGTAAAAAGGTTGGTATGAAGAATGGGGAACGTACACTTTGAGCAAATCAATCGAGAAGACAACTGCGAGGCAGACTCCTTGGCACGGCTCGCATCTTCGATAAAATCAGAGAACCCCAGAATAGTCCCTCTAATCTGCCTCCGAGAAAAGAGTGTGGGAGAACTCGAAGTAAAAGTATTGGATAAGGAAGACAAAACCTCGTGGATACAGCCAATTAAGAAATATTTGGAAACAGGTGAGACACCCGAGGACAAGAAGAAGCCAGGAAACTAAAATTCAAAAGCACCAAGTTCTCCCTGATCAAAGGAGTGCTCTACCGGAGGGGCCACACAGTACCCCTCCTAAGATGTTTAGCGGAAGAAGAGGCTGATTATGTACTCAGGGAAATTCACGCGGGCATCTGTGGGAGTCACGCCGGAGGACAATCGATGGCCTTTAAAGCTTTAAGGCAAGGGTTCTGTTGGCCAACTTTCCATCAAGACGGCATGAGAATAGCCCGGAAATGCGAAGGATGCTAGAAGAATGCCAATATTCACCACCAGCCAGCAGAGCAGTTAACCACCCTGTCCACTCCCTGTCCATTCGCTCAGTAGGGGCTAGATATCATCGGGCCAATGCCAAAGGGACGGGGACAGGCGAAGTACGCCATTGTGGCCATAGACTATTTCACCAAATGGGTGGAGGCCGAACCCCTATCCACCATCACAGAGAAGAAGGCCACAGAGTTTTTGAAGAAGAATATTATCTGCAGGTTCGAAATCCCACGGGCTGTCGTCACCGACAACGGAAAACAGTTCGATAGCAGGGGATTCAGGAAACTCTGCGAAGACCTCCAGATCGCCCTAAGGTTCGCCTCACCAGCCCACCCCAAGTCAAACGGACAGGTTGAGGCAGCAAACAAAACCATCAAGGTAAATCTTAAAGCTCGGCTCAGATCCTGCAAGAGCTTATGGGTCGAGGAAATTCCGGAAGTACTGTGGGCACACCGGACGACCTATAAAGATTCTACAGGGGAGACCTCGTTTTCCTTATCATACGAATGTGAAGCAGTTATTCCAGCAGAGATCGGAATAACTACTCACAGGGTCCGTCATTTTGAGAGCGGAAAGAATAAAGAACTTATCAGAAGCCACCTCGACCTGATCGAGGAAAAAAGAGAGAAGTCAGCCATGAGGATAGCAGTTTATCAACAAAGGATGGCCCGCTTCTACAACAAAAAAGTTCAAACTCGCATCTTTCTCCCAGGCGACCTGGTATTAAGAAGAGTCACTCTGAACACTCGAAGTCCGGAAGAAGGCTCGTTAGGAGCCAAGTGGGAAGGGCTCTATAAAATTGCAGAAGTGGTAAGGCCAGGGGTCTACATCTTAGAACATTTGGACGACACGCGATTAAGGAAACCCTGGAACAACGAGATGTTAAGAAAATACTTTCAGTAGATATTTTTTTTTTTGCGGCAACCCAACAAGGGGTAGGAGCTCAATGTAAAGCCTTTCTCGAAATATCCCGCAGAGAGCTGTAAGAAGGGCAGTATGTCCCCGAATATGAATAAAACTTTCACTTTTCAAAAATTCCACCCACTCTTCTAATTAAAATTGAAAGCCATATTCAAAATTCTGGGGACATACTCGATACGAATGGATGATTAGAGGGCGAGGCATCAAACCCATGACATACCGATCACAAGTGCTACCATAAAAATCCCGGGCATAGACAATCCGACCTAACTCGCTCCACTTTCAAAAATCAAGACCACATCAAGGGGTAAGAGGTATAAAGGAACACGAGAACCCTTCGCAGTAGCCGGAGCACAACTACCCCACAACTTATATGTACCGGGGACATTCCGGGATGGTAATCACGGGGAGGGATGATACCCCCGCGATGATTGCTTACTCCAGTGTTACCGAATATAAGGAGGAAAATGCCCTTAATGTTTCGAACACTCTCTGATCATCACCTACCTGATTAATGGATCCAAGAGAAGCATAGCATGGGGATGAATGATACCCCTGTGGCGATTGCTTACTCCAGTGTTACCGAACATAAGGAGGAAAATGCCCTTAATGTTTCGATCACTCTCTGATCCTCACCTACCTGATTAATGGATCTAAGAGAAGCTTAACACGGGGAGAGATGATACCCCAATGGCGATTGTTTACTCCAGTGTTATCGAACATAAGGAGGAAAATGCCATTAATGTCTCGAACACTCTCTGATCCTCACCAACCTGATTGATGGATCCAAGAGAAGCATAGCACGGGGAGGGACGATACCCCCGTGGCGATTGCTTGCTCCACTGTTACCGAACATAATGAGGAATATGCTCTTAATGTCTCGGACACTATTTGATCCCTATTTCTTTAATCATTTGGATCCAAGAGAAGTATAGCACGGGAAGGGATTGTGCCCTCGTAGCGTATGCTTACTCCAGCATTGTAAGGAGGAGCCCTCGAACAGTACACAGACTCCATGGGGACCTGAAATATGGAGGATGTGCCCTTACCATTTTAAACGCTCTTTGATCCAAATCATGGTTCGTCGGGACTCTGAATTGAAAGATTCAGGATTGTGTTTTGGAAACCTCGGGCAGGACGCTGTCTTAAGGAATCCATGTTGTTGTTTACACTTTAACATTTTATTTTGGGATAAGTGCTAAGTCGCCCCGCCTTTTAATTTTATTTTCCTGAGTTTTGTTTTTATTTTTTGCTGGTCTGATAAGGGGACGCCCGTGCCAGATTCTGTAGGGCTTCAAAAGGTTGATTCAATTTCCTTCTGAATAAAGTCCCAAGGATTAATCGGCTCGGGGCTGGATTCGTTCCGTCGAGGCCACTCGGTTAATCGGCTCGGGGCTGGATTCGTTCCGCCGAGGCCACTCGGTTTATCGGCTCAGGGCTGGATTCGTTCCGCCGGGGATAGATGTTTCTTTCCGGCTCGGGTCTGCTCTTGTACGGCCGAGATTGATGTTTCTTTTCGGCTCGGGACTGGATTTCGTTCCGCCGAGGCCACTTTATTTCTCTCAGCTCGGGGTCGGGTCATGTCCCACCGGGTCCATCCTTTTGGTCTGGGGACGCAAAATTCCCCCAGAGCCAAGTTTTTCTCTCAGTTCGGGATCGGGTCATGTCTCACCGGGTCCGTCCTTTTGGTGTGGGGACGCAACATTCCCCTAGAGCCAAGTTTTTCTCTCAGCTCGGGGTCGGGTTATGTCCCAGCGAGTCAATCCTTTTGGTCTGGGGACGCAAAATTCCCCCAGAGCCAAGTTTTTCTCTCAGCTCGGGGTCGGGTCATGTCCCACCGGGTCCGTCCTTTTGGTGTGGGGACGCAACATTCCCCCAGAGCCAAGTTTTTCTCTCAGCTCGGGGTCGGGTTATGTCTCAGCGAGTCAATCCTTTTTGGTCTGGGGACGCAACATTCCCCCAGAGCCAAGTTTTTCTCTCAGCTCGGGGTTGGGTCATATCCCACCGGGTCCGTCCTTTTGGTATGGGGACGCAACATTCCCCCAGAGCCAAGTTTTTCTCTCAGCTTGGGGTCGAGTTATGTCTCACCGAGTCCATCCTTTTGGTCTAGGGACGCAACATTCCCTCAAAGCTAAGTTTCTCTCTCAGCTCGGGATCGGGTTATGTCCCACCGGGTCCTCTCTTTTGGACTGGGGACGTAACATTCCCCCATGGCCAAATGTTTCTCACAGCTCGAGGTCGAGTTATGTTCCACCGGGTCTGTCTGATCAAACGGGGGACGTAAAATTCCCCCAAAGCAAAGTATTTTGACTAGCTCGGAATCGATTCTCGTCCACTGAATGATTTCATTTTCAGCTCATGTTATCCCCTCACGGACGGGTCTCAAGTGTTCGTTTGAAAGGAGTCGTGCAGAGCAAATTACGAAAAACAGAAGAAAAGAACAGAAACACATAAAATATATTTAAATAAAGTGTGAAATGTTATTACAAGAAAAGTAAAGTTTACACAGGGCCCCGTTCGGGTTACCCCTTGTCAGTCAGTCCGCGCAGGGGCAGGGGGTTCTTCCTCAGCAGGCTCAGGTGACGGATGGCTCGGCTCAGCCTCGGGAGGTGGGATAGTAGCTCCTACATCGACAACTTGAGAGGCCCCGAAAGTTACGGCTTCAGGAGCAGGAACAGGAACCTCAGGCCGGACCTTTTCAAGAGCAGGAGCCTCAGATCGGTCCTCTTCAGGAGCCGGGGCGATCGAAATAGGATCAGGGTCCATCACTTCCTCGGAAGAAGGGGCAGCCATTCTTTAAACTCTCATTCTGAGATTTCCCCCTTGCAGAAGCGGATGGCCGCGTGGATAGGCCCCATATCAAGCCTGGCAGTACCATATGAGTAATTTCAGCACAATCACCAACCCCTTCAAGACGGATGGAGTCCCTCTCGACCTCCAACTCAAGTTCTCTTCTCCTAAGCTTGGCACGGGCCCGTTCCAATTCCTCATCTTTGGCCCTCAGCTTAGATTCAACACTGCGCACTTCTACCTGCAGGATCCTGTTATCAGCCTGGGCAGCCTCCAAGTCCTTCTTGGCGGCATCAGCATTTTTTCTCTCTAAAGAGGCAGCAGCCCGGAGAGCTTTGTTTGTTGTATGAGCCTCAACAGCAGCCAACTCCAAATTTTTTATATTCTCATCTTTACGGGCCAGCTCGGCCTCCATTTCACTAAGCCGGTTCTGGAGCCTCTGGGCTTGGCCACCCTCGGATAAAAGGCTCAGGAGAAGATCCTTGTTCTTGGCCGCCAGATAGGTCGCCAATCGAGAAGAAACAGAAAATCAGAAATCAAACACGAATTCACGGTGGGAATAAGGGAAGAGTAACTACCTTTGCCATCTGGGAACACAACAAGGTAACCACATCCTCGGGAGAGAGATCTTCGTATCTCGGAATTTTGGCCGGAGGGACCGCCTCGGCCAGTTCATTGATTGCCGGCACCAGATGAGAAGTAGCCTCCTGAATGTCCTGACCGAGGTCTTCTACGCCAAGAATTACGGCGCCTTTCTGTTTTTTAGAGGAACCCTCCGGCACTTTTTTCTCTTTCCGAACGGGCTGCCTCTTGCTCAGGACCCGTTCCTCCTCCGCCTCCTGGACCAACTCGGCTTCCTCCGCCCCGAATGGATGCTTCCTTTTTCTGGTAGGTTTTGATGGGCTGGCAGGTCGGGCGGAGACTGTTGGCGATACCCTGGAAGGTGAAGATAAGCTTTGGATAGCCAACGAGACCGCCTCTTCAGTCACTCCTCTGGCCTCAGCAGTCGCTGGCCGTCTCCGAGAGGCCCGGTCCCAATCTGGCCGGTTTTTTTTGTCGCGCCAGCCAGTTGATCAAGGTATTTTGGCCTTCTTGACATGCCTACACACAAAAAAAAAAAGGAAGAAAACGAAAGCAAGAAGAGTGGTCAGTCCAGAATCTGAGCAAGAATAATTTCAAATTATCATCATGCTAAGCAAACAAGGTGACTGGTTAGAAGGTTAGTAAAGCCCACCTATCCACCCCGGGACCTTCGGAGGAGCAGTCCGAATCAGGCCCGACTCAATAAAGACCTCATCGTTGACCAATTGCTTCCAATGATTGGCATATAGCCGAGCCCAGCGCACCCACGCCCGGACCTGGTGGAAGACCTTAGGAGCATCCCTCCAACAAGCTGAGAAGAGTCAAAGCAGTTAGAAATCTATCGTAAAGTCAAAAGCAGGAATACTGAGGGTTAGATTCCTAATCTCCCGCTCTAAAGATATCCGGGACATAAACCTCTTCTTCATAAGATCTCAGGACCCGTCCCCAATCTCCGGTGGCCCGGAACCATAAATCCTTGAAGTTTTTGTTGGAGTCGGGGAGTTTGCCGACAATATTTGACGAGTCGGCATAAACAGAGAGGTAGTACCAACCATGGTGCGTTCTTGGGTTGGCCTTCAGTCGATACAACCTCTTCACTTCTTCAAGACAGGGTTCGCCGAGCCCCGCCCGACTCCAAATCACATATAGCCCGACCAGAATCCTCCAGCTATTCAGGCTCAATTGGCAAGGGGCGATCTCCATCTCGGCCAGCATCCAGGCAAAGTAACGTTGAAGTGGTAGCCGGAGACCACACTCAAAGAAAGCCGGAAGAAGGGCCACTGAACCCTCATCAGGTTGGCTAGCACGATCCATTGGCCCGGGGACTTCAAGGGCGATATCTATCGGAATGTCATATCATTGCCGGAGCAGTGCGAGGTCGTCTTCAGTTATCTTGGAAGGACGGTCCATGTCCAGAGCCGACGAGTTAAAATCACCGGGCTTTGGGTCCTTCCGAGGGATCCTCTGATGATAAGTATCTTGTTCAATTTCAAAATGGGTGGGGGTAGTGTCGATGTCCTCTATGCTTGGTGCCCCCGAGCTCGAGGAGAGATCTTCAACAGGATGGGTCGGAGGTCTAGCAGGGTTTGCAGAGGAAGACCTGGTGTCAGACATCCCTGACATCCGAGAAATAAAAGAAAAAGGGGAGAGGTCAGTCTACAACTAATTTCTAAAGCTAGAGCCTGTGGGTTCTAAACGCCCTAACGATATCCATCAAACCATAAATCTCTCCCTAGCGACATCGAGGTAAACAAAAAACAGACCTAAGAGTCTCCAAATCCCAAAAATCCAGACATGCTTCACACAAAAAAACAAACAACAAACAGGACTCGCAACTCATGAAAAAGCAAAGCAAGTAGGACGGTCAGAAAACTTACTTTTTTCTTTCGGAAAGATGAAAGTTTGCTCGGTGTGATCTGGTTGTTCTTCGAGTTCACTGGTCACAGTTGGGAATGAGGAGTTCTCACGATTAGGGAAGTCGAAGTGTTCGTAAAAGAAAGCAACAGTGTTTTCTCCGTTTTGATATAATCTGTTCGGTGCGTTTATGGCCGTTGGATTGAACGAAAACGTCAGATATACGCCACATGTCGTCTTTTAAAATGATCTTCCAAAATTAAATGGACGGATGAGATTGGACGTCCTTTGTGTTAACAATAACGGTCAGATTGTTCACTTTTTGGCGGGAGAACGACGGATGGTTGACAAGTGGCAGGCTCTCGTTGAACCCTAGAAGTGATCTGATGGGCATTTAAAAGGATGTGATGGTTGCGCGTCTCGAGGGGCAAAATTACAGAAGGGCAATAAGGGGATTTCACCTCGGTAGGAAGAAAGTCAGGTCGAACACCTGAGTCAGACCGATCAGGATGTAAGTGTGGGCCGGCGAAATTTCTCCTTCAGAAGATCGGCTACCAGTTAATCAACCGTACCACTCTTATATAGTTCCCGGCACCAACTTGTATGACTCGTTGGAACCGAGAACTAGGGGACAAATGTTGATGGTGTTTTCAGGTCCTATGTTATTTAAGGAGTACGACAGGGGTAAAAAGGGTAATTCCCTTCTCGGTCGAAATCATTAATGCCGACCCGACCACATGAGTTAGGGGCCGAGCGCTTATGATCGGTAACCCGACCACTTGAGATCGGATGACCGGGCATTATCAGATCGGCAGAAGCATTCTCAGTTCGAAGGACTATCATGACCGACCTCATGAAGACCGACCAGATAGCGAGGCGTGCTCAGGAAGATAAGGCATCCTATTTTCTCGGATAAGATGACAAATTATCCTACTTTCATGGGGAGAACTGATGAATCAGTATCTTAATAGGACGAAAGAAGTAAAGGTAGTTTTAAATTAGGAATCCTTGTGGAAGAAGGAGATTGATTCGACTGGAAACCCTTGTAAAAGAATGAATATGATTTCTACACTATTATAAATAGGAAGGTAGAGTATGCTTAAAGGGCATCAGAATCAATATCAAGATCATTGCGATCAGACTTGTAACACAAAGAGATAGCAGAGAAACATATCTCGGTAATAAAAGTATTATTCGGTTTGTGTCCGTGGACGTAGGTTGGATCTGATCCGCCGAACCACGTTAAATCTCCTTGTTGATTGGCGTATTTATCTGTCTTTTGCTAAATTTGCTTTTGGTTCCCCCTTAACTGAACAAATTCACTATTGAGGGAGGATTGTCTCGGGAGTAATATTCTCATATTGTCCTGAGACCAAAATCAGCCGTCAACAATAAGAATAAGATTCGATATTTTCTGTCAATCCTAATAGTAAAATTGTAGGTCAATAAAAATTAACCAATTGGAGTCTAATCCTTAAAATGCCATTCGGAATGATCCAACTGAAGTCAACAGATTAAAATGTGCCAACAAAAATTAACCAACTGGTTATGAAACAGCAGTTAATACTAGGAAACCACTTAAATGACGCTACGTGACATTCGATATGTTTTTTTTTTCGGAAATTCGGAAAAATCTGACGTCATCCATATGGATGTGTGGGTAAATCGATGTTGTCTCAAACTCTTACAATGGTGATAATCAGGGTTTGAACCTTAGATCTTGAAGACAATATCTTAAAGTTCAAATCTTTAGGTTGCGCTTCTTGGGGACGACATTTGACATGGTTGATTTCTCTATAATATACCGATTCAAACAAAAATTAAGATTGTTTCCTTTTTTTCCTTATCTCTCTTTATTTTTTTTAATATTATCATTTTTTTATGTCGCATATCGCTAAATGATATAACAAGAAAAAACAAGGAGCGAAAAAAAATTATCCTTTAAACAATACTATTTATAAATTTTGTACTACATGAGTATTTCCAAATACCAAAATTTATGTAAAATAATTAAAATAGTTAACTCATTAAGTTAAATGAATTATTATTTTTTAAAAAAAAAATTAACTGTTATAAGAAAATTTTGATATTCAAAGTGCAAATAGTAGAACAACTAATTTTTTAGTGCAACTTTGTTAGGTTTTAAAATTTGACCTAAATTAAGGTTCTAAATATAAAGTAATTTTTAAGTTTTAAATGTAAAATTAGGTTTATCTTTATTGATAGATCCATTTTAAAAACTCACTTAAATCATAAAATTCAACCACCTGCTGCATCCAAGTACTTTACCTTTAAAAAATTGTTCCATAAATTTGGAACAGTGGACAATATCTTTTAAGTTATTAACAAAGATGGTGAAGAAACAATATCAAACCAAACAAAATCATCTTCAATGGATATGGTTTATACCATATATGGTTTGGTGGTATAAAACTTAGAAATTGATTACTTAACTCATAAGTTCGAATTCAGAAGTAAGTTCGAATTTAGAGGTGTATTGTTTGTAAGAGCTTGAGACAAACAACGAATTTCACTTACTCCGTTTAAATCCGGATTAGGTAGTTTGACAACGGATTTCCAACGTTTTTAAAAAAAACTAAACAAAATCTTTTCCTATTTACTGGAATCGATTACATAGATATTTTGAAGTCAATGTGTTCTATTCAAAATCATTATTTTATTAAGTTCCGTAAAATATAAGTTTCTTTTTATAGTTTCTATTAATATTTAAAAAAATTATTTACTATGAAAATTAGATAATTGGTAAGCACAAGACGGCTAATAAATACAAATAAACATCCCATTGTGGCATTGTCATTATCAAGGGATGAAACGGCATGCTTCAATTATGAGGTCCAAATTCACACGAGCAAAAAGGCACTTGATATAAAAACAAAGATGCATCCAAAAAGTTGATGGTGTCAATCATTCTTCTTATCAGATGCAAGACTTGCATCGTCTAAGTTAGGATGGGCAACAAGCCTCTCGACAGGGACTTTAGCCACATCACGCCGCACTCCAATATCGGAAACCAATCTGCTAACACAATACATACCATAACCCACAGCAGCCAGGCCAGTGCAGCTGGTAGTCAAGAACCGGAGCGGTGAAGAAACAACAGCGCTTAAAGCGGCTACCACAGATGCTGCCTGCCCACTCCGACCAACGCTGAGGCTAGTTATCACAAGAAGACTTGTTTTACAGTAGATTGCAAAGTCCTCACAGTTATTCTTGAAAACATCGTAGACACCAAAGCCATTCTGAAGGAGGAAATTAGCACGATGGAGTACATCTTCTGGTGGATCGGATTTGGCAAGGGTGCAAGTCCCTCCTCGAGGTTTGGCAAGAAAGACAGCTGCTGAGGCATTATACTCAAAGAGGTAAAGCTCACCACCATAAAGAAAACAGTCAATGCAGGATAGGATGACACCATCATCCTTCGAGTTATCACCACACCTAGGGCATGGATTATCTGAAGGGTGAGCAGGAGATGAGCTAAAAATGAATCGGTCTAAAACAGTTCCGGTGCCAATTTCCTGACCTGCTCCCCGAGTGAAATGGATCACCATTCCATCCCCGACATATACTCCTGGTTCATATTGGAAGGTAAGTTAGCAAAACTGAATTTATCATCACATGCTAATGTCTTTCAAATTTTCAATAGCCAATAGAGATATACAATGCTGATATTTAAAAAAAAATTAAAATAAAATAAAATAAAAAATCTAAGGTGTATTGAAAAGTCTAATTAGGAATCAATGAAGGTATATCATGTTCGAGGAAAATATACATATATCAGGTTAAGCAGAAGCTAATAAACTATTTACTTGGATAAAAAATCTCATGAAAATAAAGAATTCATCGGCTAAAATCCTTCTAAGCATTAGATTTAGGACCAGTGCAGCTAGACTCCACAAAAGTTGTCTTGCGCCAAGTTTGTGACAAGTTCAATTAATGGTCTAAATTGGCAAAGACGCATTAGCCTTTGAGGGTTACGGTTTACAATCATTGACATCCTCAATTACTTCACTCTAAACATTAGGTTTAGGTCACAGTTCCAAGAGATCGCAAATACACATTGGATATTCACATGTACAATTTATGTTACAAAGAAAATCTTTAGAATGTGAGAGAGAAAACATTTTTAGCACACTACTGGATTAAAAATAAGAGCAACAGGATACCACTCAAGTTCATTTATGCATTAATGAAAATATGCCTTTGACGAATATCTATCAAAAGGTAAATTCCCCAAACTGAAAAGCATCAAAATTCAAAGTCCTCTTTAAATATGAATCATGAATTCACATTTCCAACCTGTGATTGCTGAGATAAGTTGCTTTACCAACAAATGTACACTCAGTCCATCAATATAATTCTCTACCGAGTCTAAAATAACAAGAATATATCAAGTCCACCAACAGTTTCTCACATAAACTAAAACCTGTGTGTACAAAGCAGGTTGATGACTCAAAACACATATAAAAAAAAATAAAAATAAAATCAATCCATAAAAGATAACTGGAAACTCCATACAAATGAAACGTCAAAACAATTGTAACATCGAGAAAATATGAATTAAAGTTGCAGCTTCGCCTACTAATCAACAAACATGTCCAAAATTTCCAAAACCCAAATCACATTCTTTAAATATGAAATCAATTCACTTTTCCGAACTGCGACAATTTGTTATAGTGAAAAATGTACCCCCTGATCCATCATTACAAATTACAATACTCTATCGAGCCCAAATAACACCTCACTTTTTTTTTGGAATCATTGGAAACCAGCCGCCAAACCATCCTTTTACAAGAAACATAGGCCATGACCTTAAGGTGAGATTCTCAACCCTAGAGCACCAAGCCACGCCCTTAACACACACATCAATGGAAAATATGAATTGAAAGTCGCATATACACAAACATTTTCAAAATTTACTATGGTAAATTTCATAATACAAAGATGAAAAACCCATCTGGCATCATTCATACTGAGAAAGTATTAACAGTTAAAGATTTAATTTTGATCCAAATAAATAAACAAATAACGCAAATCCAAAATAAAGGAAGAAAAAAGCAACCGTGATGGGCATAAACGTAGGCGTTTCTCCAAGAATAGATGTGATCTCCGGCTTTGATCTCCTCTCTTTGATCTTATTTGACAGCAAACCCATTTTCCCTTTGCTTCTTTCTCTCTCTTACTACGATTACAGAGAAAGAAAGAAGAGGGATCTAGTCTCTTGCTTCTTTATTTTGCCTTCTTTTTCTCAAAGTGATACACTTTAATTTTAATTTTTTTAAATTAACTTATTTGGCGTGAGACTTTTTAGATTATAAATGTTTTTAATAATTACAAGTAAAGAAAGATTTTTTTTTTTTTTTTTTTTTTTTTTTTTTTTTTTTATGTTTAACTTTTTTATTAATCCTCTAAAAATAATTTCACATATATGACGACTGTCGACATTGAAGGCTTCAAATACAAGTTTCATTTTCAGTCTCGAGCAAGTAAACGATCACTTGAGTGAAAATGAAACCCACCCTCCATATTTTCATAATCACACATTAATTCTTATAATTTTAGAATACAATTTCAGAAAGTATAAATTTTAATTCATACTGTTGACGGCTGATTTTGGTCTCAGGGTAATATTGGAATATCACTCCCGATAAAATCCTCATTCAATAGTGATTTGTTTGGTTATGGGGGACCAAAGGCAAACTAGCAGAAAAAAAAATACAGAAAACACCAATCAACAAGGAGATTTAACGTGGTTCGGTGGATTTGATCCGACCTACGTCCACGGGCACAAACAAGATGATACTTTTATTATTCAAAATGCGCTTCTCAGACCGTTCATTGTGTTTTACAAGTCAGAGCTTGGTGTGATTCTGATCTCAACTCTACCTGCTCTCAACTTGTTCCTCTTATTCTCTCTTTTTGTTGTTCTCTCTTTCTCTTGTCCTCCCCTCTACACTCACTCTACCCTCCTATTTATAATTGTGAAGAAATCATATTCCTATTTGTACAAGAATTTCCTAGTTGAAACTATTCATTTTTCCCATAAGGATTCCTAGTCAAAACTATTCCATTTTTCCATAATGATTCCTAGTCAAAAACTACATTTACTTTCTTTATCCTACTAGGACTCTGTCTCACTAGTTTTCCCCATGAAAATAGGATAACTTGTCGTCTTATCCGCAAGAATAGGGTGTTATCTTCTGGAGCATATCTCGCTATCTGGTCGGTCTTCATGAGGTCGGTCATGATGGTAATTTGAACTGAGAATGCTTCCGCCGATCTGATAATGCCCGGTCATCCGAAACGAAGTGGTCGGTCACCTACCATTAAGTGCTCGACCCTCACTTATGTGGTCGGTCATGATGGTCTTTTCAATGATCTTGACTGAGAAGTGAATTACTTTTTTTACCCATGTCGTGCTGCTTAAATAACATAGTGCCTGAAAACACCATCAACATATGTCCCCTAGTTCTCGGTTCCAACGAGTATGCAAGTTGGTGCCGGGCTGGGAACTTATATAAAGATGGTGTGCTGATCGCCTTGCTGGTGGTCGCTCCAGAAAACAGAGAATTGCCTTCGCCATCAACTAAGTCTTCTGTTTCTATCTTATAATCCTCGGTTATTGGAGATGCTGACCCTATTCAGAATGATTCTCCACCTCAAAGCAAATTGCTTACTTGGGTCGTTCCATAAGGAGATGAAGTTCCCCTTGTTGTCCAAACTAAAAATGAATCCTCCTCTGTAATATATGTACCAGAGATTTAGAGGTCTTGACCCATGACTGATCCAATCTTGATTGTGAGGGGAAAATTTTCCTCTGAGCTAACGATGATGTGCTCGGTGGCATGTGATCCTGTCACGAGCTGTGAGAGATGCTCGGTCCTGGAGGAATGTTACGTCCCCAGTCCGAATGACTGACTCGGTAGGACGCAACCCGACCCTGAATGAAGAGAGGCACTTGGACCTGGGGGAATGTTACGTCCCCAATCTGAAGGGCTGACTCGGTGGGACGTACCCCGGGCCCGAGCTGAGAAAGACACTTAGACTTGGGGTAATGTTACGTCCCCAGTCCAAAGGGCTGACTCGGTGGGACATACCCCGACCCCGAGCTGAAAAAGGCACTTGGACCTGGGGAATGTTACGTCCCCAGTCCGAAGGGCTGACTCGGTGGGACGTACCCCGACCCCGAGTTGAGAAAGACACTTGGACCTGGGGGAATGTTACGTCCCCAGTCCGAAGGGCTGACTCGGTGGGACGTACCCCGACCCCGAGCTGAGAAAGGCACTTGGACCTGGGGGAATGTTACGTCCCCAGTCCGAAAGGCTGACTCGGTGGGACGTACCCCGACCCCGAGCTGAGAGAAAGGCACTTGAACCTGGGGGAATGTTACGTCCCCAGTCCGAAGGGCTGACTCGGTGGGACGTACCCCGACCCCGAGCTGAGAGGCACTTGGACCTGGGGAATGTTACGTTCCCAGTCCGAATGGCTGATTCGGTGGGACGTAACCCGACCCCGAATGAAGAGAGGCACTTGGACCTGGGGGAATGTTACGTCCCCAGTCCGAAGGGCTGACTCGGTGGGGTACCCTGACCCCGAGCTGATGAAAAAGGCACTTGGACCTAGGGAATGTTACGTCCCCGGTCCGAAGGGCTGACTCGGTGGGACGTACCCCGACCCCGAGCTGAAAAAGGTACTTGGACCTGGGGGAATGTTATGTCCCCAGTCTGAAGGAGCCGACTCGGTGGGACGTAACCGACCCGAGCTGAAATAAACATCGATCTCGGCGGTACAAGAGCAGACCTGAGCCGGAAAGAAAACATCTGACCTCAGCGGAACGAATCCAGCCTTGAGTCGATTAACCAAGTGGCATCGGCGAATGAATCCAGCCCCGAGCCGATTAATCAAGTGGCATCGGCGGAACGAATCCAGCCCTGAGCCGATTAATCAAGTGGGACTTATCAGAAGGGAAGTGAATCAACCTTTGAAACCCTACCGAATCTGGCACGGCGTCCCCTTACCAGACCAGTAAAAAACAAAAACAAATTTCTGGAAAATAAAATTAAAAGGTGGGGGTGACTTAGCACTTGTCCCAAAGCAAAACTTTCACAAGTGTAAACAACAGCACGGATGCCTCAAAACAGCGTCCTGTCCGAGGCCTCCAAAACATAATTCTGAATCTTTCAATTCAGTGTCCCGGCGAACCAGGATTTGGATCAGGAGAGCGTTTGAATGGTAAGGGCACATCCTCTATACGTTGGGTCACTGTGGAGCCTGTGTATTGTACGAGGGCTCCTCCTTACCACGCTGGAGCAGGCACACACTACAGGGCGTAACGCATCCCCGTGCTGCGCCTCTCTTGGATCCAAATGATGAATGGATCAAAGAGTGTCCGGGATACTAAGGGTATATTCCTCTTTAGGTCCGACATCACTGGAGTTAGCAATCGTCACGGGGGCATCATCATCCCACGTGCTATGCTTTCCCACAGATCCATTACATCGGGTAAGTGAGGATCAAAGAGTGTTCGACACATTAAGGGCATATTCCTCATTATGTTCGGTAACACTGGAGTAAGCAATCGCCACGGGGTATCATCTCTCCCCGTGCTATGCTTCTCACGGATCCTATGCATCGAGTATGTCCCTGAGGACCCCGAGCTGAAAAAAGGCACTTGGACCTGGGGGAATGTTATGTCCCCAGTCCGAAGGGCTGACTCGGTGGGACGTACCCCGACCCCGAGCTGAAAAAAGCACTTGGACCTGGGGGGAATATTTATGTCCCCAGTCCGAAGGGCTGACTCGGGGGGACATACCCCGACCCCGAGCTGAAAAAGGCACTTGGACCTGGGGGAATGTTACGTCCCCAGTCCGAAGGGCTGACTCGGTGGGACGTACCCCGACCCCGAGCTGAAAAAGGCACTTGGACCTGAGGGAATGTTAGTCCCAGTCCGAAGGGCTGACTCGGTGGAACGTACCCTGACCCCGAGCTGAGAAAGGCACTTGGACCTGGGGGAATGTTACGTCCCCAGTCAAAGGGCTGACTCGGTGGGACATACCCCGACCCCGAGCTGAAAAAGGCACTTGGACCTGGGGGAATGTTACGTCCCCAGTCCGAAGGGCTGACTCGGTGGGACGTACCCCGACCCCGAGCTGAGAAAGGCACTTGGACCTGGGGGAATGTTACGTCCCCAGTCCAAAGGGCTGACTCGGTGGGACGTAACCCGACTCCGAGCTGAGAAACTAAGTGTCCTCGGCGGAGCAAAATCCAGCCTCGAGCCGATGGTTGAAGCGGCCTTGGTGCCAACTGTCTTTTGTAGTGGGGTCGAGTATGTCCCCCGTTTTTGTATATGGCTTTCAACTTTGTTTTAAGAAAGCGGATGAAAAAGGTTTTATTCATATTTGGGGACATACTGTCCTCCTTACAGTTCTTTTGCGGGATATTTCGAGAAAAAAACTTTATATTTGGCTCATTTGTGGGCATTGTTTGGTACCGACCGACCACCTTGTAATCCCGGGGCCTGTTCCGTTTCTAGTACGTCTGACTCCCGAGTTTTGTTATAGTTTTTCCCTGACCGATTAGAATCTCTGGTCAGTGCTATGTGTCCTCTGCCTAGTCGCCATAACTTCATGGTCAATGTATTTATTTAAATATTCATTCCTCGCCAGGTCTTCCATTGTTCCCGCAGATCCTTGCATTCGTCCGTTGTGTGCCCCCTAAGATTTTGATGTGTACGTAGTAAGACTTCTGGTTCCTTTTATCTGGGGGGAATCTCATGAGGTCGGGTTCTATTAAGAGGCCTTTTTCCTGTATTTCCATTATGATTCGCCCTGGTGGTTTGCTCAGGGGAATATATGTTTCTTCTCGGACTACATGATTCACCTGGGTCGCGACCCCTCCTTCCTGCTCTCTTCGAGGTATCGGTTTGAATTCTGTGGGTTTTGGATTGAATCTTTTGAACTCCATGTCGGTCGTCAGGGAGCCTCTGTTCTTGCTGTTCTTTCCCGAATGGCCGTCCCCCTTCGGGAGATCTTTTCTTCGCTTTCTACCAAGACAAACTTCCGGGCTACCTCTAGGGCGGTGGTGGCATAATCGGCGTGTCCTGGATTCTCAGATAAGTCCATAGCCTCCCGACTTTTAGGGCTCCCTTTAAGCTTTCTAGGGCTTCTAGGGACTCATATCCTCCGACTTCCAGTACCATGTTGTGGTATCTTTCAATAAATTTTTTCAGGGGCTCGTCATCTCCTTGCTTCATAAGTCTTAATTCTCCAATCGTCTTTTTGGGAACGCAAGCCCCTTTAAAGTGTCGAATGAACGACTTCTTAATGTTGTGTGAAGCCTCTGATGCTCCCCGGAGCCAGACTTCTGTACCATAGGATGGCGGGTCCACCTAAAGTTAGGGGGAACACTTTGCAGATGGCATCTCCTACTACTCCCTGGACTTCCATCAACAAGACAAAGCTTTCGATATGTGATTTCGGGTCAGAGTGGCCTTTGTAGGGTGCCATGGTCGGCATGCTGAATCGCTTTGGGAATCTTGCCGACCTTATTTTTTCCGCGAGGGGAGATTCCTCTCACTATCCCGGGCATCCCCTGCATCGGTCCTGAGGCCTACTCCCCACTTGGTCATTTCCTTTTTTAACCAAGATTTTATTTCGCTGCTTGCGCCGCCATGTCGTATCATGTGCCCTTCCGTGTGTCTATTGCCCCGGGTGCGGCGTTCCTCATCCCTTGGAATTTCCCGCACACTTTCGCTATGCTCCATATCCTCTTTTCTGAAGTCGTAGAGACTGTCATAAGAGGGATCCTGTGATGGTCTTCCTTCTTCTTCTCTTCCCACGTGTCCCTGTTTGCGTAATCTTTTCTTTTTTACAACAACTACGGATTTTATCCCATAGGGGCCCCTCCTCCTGGGTCTATCGTCTTCACTTGTGTCTATCACCATTTTCCCTTCTGCTCTTTCACTTTTTCTTCGACTGGTTCCGATGTCTGGTCTCTCGGTGTTCGTTCCCTCCATTCTCTCCAACCGATCCATCATGGATTTCATGCTTTCTTCCATCTTTTCATCCAGTCTGTTGCTGGACTCCCTGAAGATTGATGATTCCCGCCTTCTGCCATTGTCTTACTATGCGAGTTGTTTTTTGTCCAGTTCCCCACAGACGGCGCCAACTGTTGACGGCTGATTTTGGTCTCAGGGTAATATTGGAATATCACTCCCGAGGAAATCCTCCTTCAATAGTGAATTTGTTTGGTTATGGGGGACCAAAGGCAAACTTAGCAGCAAGAAAAACAGATAAATACACCAATCAACAATGAGATTTAACGTGGTTCGGTGGATTTGGATCCGACCTACATCCACGGGCACAAACAAGATGATACTTTTATTATTCAAAATGCGCTTCTCAGACCGTTCTTTGTGTTTTACAAGTCAGAGCTTGGTGATTCTGATCTCAACTCTACATTGCTCTCAACTTGTTCCTCTTATTCTCTCTTTTTGTTGTTCCTCTTTCTCTTGTCCTCCCCTCTATACTCACTCTACCCTCCTATTTATAATGGTGAAGAGAATCATATTCCTATTTGTACAAGAATTTCCTAGTTGAAACTATTCCTTTTTCCCATAAGGATTCCTAGTCAAAACTATTCCATTTTTCCATAAGGATTCCTAGTCAAAAACTACATTTACTTTCTTTATCCTACTAGGACTCTGTCTCACTAGTTTTCCCAATGAAAATAGGATAACTTGTCGTCTTATACGCAAGAATAGGGGTTATCTTCTGGAGCATATCTCGCTATCTGGTCGGTCTTCATGAGGTCGGTCATGATGTTAATTTGAACTGAGAATGCTTCCGCCGATCTGATAATGCCCGGTCATCCGAACCGAAGTGGTCGGTCACCTACCATTAAGTGCTCGACCCTCACTTATGTGGTCGGTCATGATGGTTCTTTTCAATGATCTGACTGAGAAGTGAATTACATTTTTTACCCCTGTCGTGCTGCTTAAATAACATAGTGCCTGAAAACACCATCAACACATACTGTTAAAATTTTTGTTGTTAATTGATTTACTTTTTCACCTAATTTTAAAAAAAAAAACCTTTTATTATATTTGATCAATTTTAGGGAATTTAAATCATTTAATACATATCATATGAAAATAACTCAAAATTAACATAAAATATTAAAACAACATGAACTAAAATTTATATTTTCAAAATTATAGGTGTAGATGCCTTAATCTAACATGCACCCTAGGCCATGTGTTGCGGCTGTTGCCTCATGATTAAAATTTCATCAACACGCCTTATTAGTGGAACTGTTGTAACCAGATAAAGGTCTAATAGGAAGATGCCACATGTTTAGTATCAATAATAGTAGTAGTTTAGGAGAAGCCAGAACAACCTCTGCAAACTATTTGATCATAGAATTTCCACCTTGATCCCAAAGTGATGCTTATCCGAGATCATTCTCAACACTTCGAGGTCAATCCATTCCGACCTAAATGCACTTCAGAGAGTATTTATTCCGAAAATTCATCTGATGAACATTGGAGATACTCCAATCCCGATCCAATACTTCGAAGTAAATGATGTCGGATACCACGTCCAGTACTGGTCAACTTTAAAAACAATCTACTTAACTTAGCGTGCAAGATAGATTAAGTATGCATAAGAACATGTGTTATAACAGGCCGACACCTCCATCTAAAATCTCTTATATATGCTAATGAGCTTGTAGAAAAAAAAAGGATTTTGAGGAAAAAAATAAAAAATTAAGAAAAATATTTACTTTTGTTAATAAATATATTTTCTCAACTGATTTCAATCAGACACCACATACATCGGCAATCGGCAAACTCTATGGATTTCAAAGGCCAACTCTAATGGATTTAAAGTAAAGCCCAAATTCAATTAGATTTCGGACTGCCAAGCCCAAAATTTCGTGAGTATGAATTTTCTTCCCTTTTTTCGTCTTCAATAGAGTTAAAGTGTCATTGTATTAATTTACAAAATAGTTGAATGTCATCAACCCATTTTTATTTCTAATACAATAATCTACAACAAATTTTAGAATAAAACTTATGAAATTATTTGCGCAATGAGCCTGAAGAAACGTGTAAAGTTCAAACCTCCTGAGACAAAGTCAGGTGTTGTTATTAAGTGAATAGGCCTTCAAGGAGCATAAGCACACAAATTACATATTCTAAAACTACGAAATAAAAAATAAGATGCTCGTTTGAGTCTTCATTTTATCGGGCCTTTCTTCTTTGTATGAGTGAGTCTTTTATAGTGAAATTTGTAAACCGCTCGGGCAGTTTCAGTCCGTAACTTCTCTGCAACTGCTGGGTCATGCTTCAACCGTTGATTTGTGCGTCTTAAATGCCTGATCTTGGAAGGAAACTGCCTAACTGTTGTAATCGTGGATCAACTGCATCATGTGTTCGGTCGTCTGAGTCCTTTGTCGTTCTAATCGCTGTGTCGTCTGGTGATCGCTCTTCTAAAAGACTATATTTATGAGTCCACAAGACACCTTAAATTAAACTGTCACCATTATTTTTAAAACCGAATCGGACCGGCCGGTTCAACCGGTCAAACCGGAAACATGCCATGAGTCTTATCCAACCAAACATAAAAAATCGATCTTCAAAAAAATTGGTTAAAATAAGCGAACCAGATCGGTTCAGTTTTTTTTTTTTTTAAAATTTTAAAACCAAAAACTCAAATTTAATATTTTATAATTTTTAATGAAATAAAACAATGGATTTTTCAGAATTGTTCAATCGGTCGAACCAGTGACCCAATTGAATTTTTTAAATCACCTGTTCGATTATAAAAATATTGAATGTCACAAATTAATGAGAATAATCAAAAAGAGGTGGACCCTTCCTCCTATGGGATGGTTTAAACTAAACGTGGACGCAAGTCACGCAACCACGGGAATCACACTACTGGATTAGGGGTTATTATTCACGACGAGCTTGGTAAGATTATGACAGAATCCTTCCAACAGTCCAAAATCTTTGGAATTTACTGAAGGAGAAGCAATGAAGTTTGGACTTCAAAATTGCGAAGGAAGCTGGTTTTGGCCCCTTAGTTAATAGAAGCGGTTTCAATGAATGTTGTCAAACTGGCCAATGGCCAATATGTCAGCAAGAAGGAAATAGGTTTGGATCATAAGTGATATTCAGCCATTTAGCCTTGGGATTGAAGGATTTTAAGTTTATTTTTACTCCAAAAATATGTAATTTCCAAGTTCACAGATTAGCTAAGCTAGCCACTGGCTGTCCGAGCTGTTTAGTCTGGATTAATTTTAATCGAAAAGAATTAAAAGCTTTAGTTTCCTAATCAATGAAGCTTTTATATTAAAAAAAAGGCTATATTTGTGACCAAGATGATATTATTTATTTATTAATGACAAAAAATCAGATGATCATTCAATCTGAAACCCAGACATGAATTTTAATTTATGTATTTAAATTCTGAATTAGTAACACAATCAATTCATATTTCAAGTAATTAACCAATAATATAATGACACGTGTCATTAAAATGGCCTCTGACAATCGAGGACTAACGACCAGTGGCCGTGAGATTTTTCGGCTAGTTCAATAATCAATTAACAAATAGTGAAACGTATCATTGGATTCTATTTTTAGTGATCAAACTAACGAACAAAGCAACGAAAATTACTCAATAGAAACGTATCATTGGATTCTATTTTTCACAAGGACAAACTAATAACAAACTAACAAAGGCACAAAGCAACGAGCGGCGACGGTTAATTTCGCACTTATCAAACGACGACGTTTTAGCATCCCTTTAAATTTATTTTAATTAATATTATTTATATCTGCATTTAATATATTTATGACTTTTAACGTTATTTTTATCTTTTTCTAGTGCAATAACTTTTTGAGGGGCAAATATGTACATTCATTAGTAAACTGAACTAAAGCAACATGGCTCAATAGAAAAACCTAACGACTACTGCTACTAGGGGAACAATGACTTCTAAACTGTAGGGGTGAATTTATAATTATCGATTCATTTGGGTTTGCAGTCAAATTTACCCCATATTGAAATTTTATAGAGGTGACAAAACAAATCAACGAATCAAATTTTTATCGCATTCTAAACGAATCGAATCAAAATATGACGGATTTGTATTCGATTTATTTATTAAACGAATCATAATATCAAAATTCGTATTCGATTCGTTTATTAAACGAACCATAATGTCAGAATTCGTTTATTAAATGAATTGAATACGAATATTCGTTTAGTCATGATATTATTTAATAACATAATTTATCATAATTATTTACATTAATTCTTCATAAATATATACATATGAAATATGTGAATTAATATATTTACTAAAAATACTTCATCAAATATCGATCATATTATTTTTCTATGGTAATTAGCCATGATTTCTCGAATATTAATTAAAAATAACAATAACTAGTAAAAAAAAATAATAAAACGGATCCTATATGAATAACAAATCAATGAGCTTAAATTCGAATTGACAAATTTATTAAACAAATCCATTTTTTCAAATCTATATTCGAACGAATAAAAGAATCCTCACACAAATTACCTCCCCTAGAATTTTATGATTAACAGCCTGATGATTATTTGATTTTTAATTAAAAGACTAAGGTGTTTTTTTTTTTTTTTTTTTTTGTTTAAAAAAATTCCGAAGAAAAGAATTGATTGTAAACTTGTGGGTATTTGTTGATAAAGACACAAATTGTGGATGTATTCGAAATATTCCTATATCAGAAAAAAAACTTTTCAGTATTTATCATCAACACCCGCAAGAGAAGCCAAGAAAATAGTCACTGGAATCCAAATCAATCAGAGGCTCCAATCGAAGCTGTGTGTGTACGAATCAATGGCATCATTGACTCAGCGTCTCCTCTTAGCTCTCACAGTATTCGTCGGCATCCTCTCGATTTCAGCCTCCGCAAGGCCATGCAAGACACTCTTCATTTCCTCTTACTCGATCCATTTCAATCCCCATAACCCTAACCCTAACCCTAATTCCGACAACCCCACTGGATTCGTCACAATCTTCACCGAAATCAGCCAATTCAGTCCCCGCCGCCCCCTAATCTTCCGCGACCGTCCGATCCTCTCTTCAATCGACGACCAGGATCGGCACCATCTCATCCACGAGCAAAAACGCGGCGTTTTGCCCTTCGAGTACGACTTCTCCTCTCTCCGCGAACGGACCAAGGACATTCTCAGCGTCGTCGTGGCTTTGCTTTTTGGCGTTGGATGCGGTTCGCTTACTGCTGTTACCATTTATTTGGTGTGGAGCCTCTTTGCCAATCGTCATGATTCTCGCAATTCATATGAGGAATTTTGTGATGTTGATAATGATGATCTGAGCCCTAAGAAGATGGGATACGAGAAGATTCCAGTCAAGGAAGCTGCGTGAGGTGGTGTTTTCATTACAATAATTAATTAAGAGTAATATTTGTGTATTGTGTGCCTATTTTCTTTTGAGTTTGCATGCTTATAATGTGGATTATGATCTTTAACATTCGACCAATTTATGCTTAAGGGTCTTTTTTTGTAAATCTGTTATATGTCTTGTTTTCAAATAAAAAATTGTGGTTCTAAATATTAAGGCACCGTTTAGCGTAGAGTTTGGTGAGTTTATAAGTTAGGTATAAATTCTATACCAAATACATAGTTAATGCTAGCTTATACTCTCGCAAAATTATAATCTCATAACATTGAATTATTTTTCTATGCTAATTTATATTTTAGCTTTTGTTCCTTGGCTTATAAATTAGCTTATACTCTCAGTGCAATACTATCTATCAAACTCAGCTTAAGTTCTTTAGTCAGAAATAAGATTGAGAAAAACTATAAATGATTTGAAAATTTCATATTTTGTGAGTTGTGGTATCCCATGCTATGAGAATTGGTTGTTTGCGTGTGTGTTGGTGGTGTGACTTTGATTTGTTTTCCTCGTGATGTTATGTTGAGCATCTGGTAGTAGTTTCACCTTGCATTGTAGATGATATCGTTCTTCCGATTATATTCTCTTTGGCATTCATCTGATTGAAGGCTGCAACAACCATGAAAATGGGTGGATTTGATTTAGTATTGCAAGTTAAGTATATGTGGTGGTCGATGTATTTCGCATAGTTAATCGAAACTTTGATTTGTATGTGTGTAGTCCTTTTACGTCAAATGCAAATATTTTACCTATTTATTCTTATTGGCACAAATACTTCATAGCTGCATCCATAGTTGTTAAAGGCTTAAGCGCCTCTCGGCAGTGCCTCACTGCGCCTATTTGGCGAGGCGCTTTGGTGGTGTGCCTCATTGAATTATTATTTTTTTTTCAATTAAAAAACTAAAATATGATTGTTATTTTTACTTGTTAAGTTGAAATTTATAGGATAAATTTATTAAATACAATTTATATGAATTATTCCAATTGAGAAATTAATATAAAAGCTAAAAAAAAAATGGTGCTCTATATACCTCACTTCGATCCGACGCGCGCCTCATTTTGCACCTTGCGCCTAGGCCCCAAGAGGACCTTGGCCTCTCGGTGTGCCTTCCGCCTTTAACAACTATGGCTGTATCACACAAGAAGTTTTTTGTTAGATAGATATGTGTCGCACGGGTAGATTGGCAAGACTTGGCAAATTATGTCTAGGTTACACATTCTTTCAATTGACGTAGTCATCATTGTATTTAGATAGATCATTGATGTTTGCTATTGTCTACGTCCTGTCTATGATCAGGAGAGCCTTGCCTGAATGTCCCTGGTTACCCACTAGTGTATATTGTAATATCTGTTTGTAATTTATGACAGCTGAACCTGCTAATATGTTCTTCCATCCCCATGAATGTTAGTTGTTTGATGATTTTGGTAAGATAACTTCTAGATTATGTATTTATGTGACAGATTGAGCTTTTGGTGGATAGCTGAAGTTGCATAATGTCAACTTAGTTTTTTTTCCAATTCAGTTACCATTGAGGCTGAATCAAGTGGGACCAACTATTCTAATATGATGGAATGAGCATGTTGTTGCGTAATCTGCAGTTAACTGAGGTTTTGGCTTGTAAAGCCTTTCTGTTCTCTCGAGTACAAAGTTATTTCGGTTCATTCCATCCCCAATTTCTCATCTAGGGACAGAAAATTTCTTGCACAAACATTTAAAAATGAAAAATGAACTCTTAAAAAGGCTAAACATTCACAAGCTCCAAAACATCGGGAGAGCAAATTTCAAATTCATTTTTCTCTCTTTACCATTTTTTAAGATTTGAATCCGAGCTAAATATAATTATTTAAAAACTGGCGTCTTCCCAAGGTTCTTGATTTGCTTCCACAAGATTGAAATCCAAACCCTTCAAAGGATTAGCTCAGCGTTATAAAACGCGACGGTGTTTGTGGTAATGTCACTGGAGAGAGACACAGAGCCAGATAGAAAGAGAAAGAAGTTTGTTAATTTACAAGAAAGAAGAAGGAACAATTTTTTCAATCTAAGGCCAGACCATGTCGACGCAAATCCTTGACTCTTGCAGATCTTCTTCAGCTTCTAAGTCTTTCTCAACTTCCTTTTTCAAAAGATTTTTCCTGACAAAGTGCCGTGGAAGTGAACAAGAACACAGTATTGTTTCTACAGAACCCAAATCTGGGTTTTGAATGCGAAGAAGTTGAGAAACCAGTAGTACCAGAGAAGCCATGAAATATATAAGCTAAGATTTTTATTTGATGAAGGCGATTGTTTACAATAAATTGAATTATGAATTGATCTCTTATATGCTATTTATTCCGAAAACATTAACAATAGAGAAATAATAAAGAAGGAAGAGACCAGAGGCGAACCCATGGATTTCAAAAGCCAAGCTATTAGTTTCAGTTTGTGATACAGCTGCGGACAGCCGTTGATTTCTTTTTGGTGTTGTGAAAACTGTCTGCTCTGCTTTTTTACTGGTAACGTGTAACGCCAAAACCACGAGTCCTTGCATTTGCTAGTAAATAAATGTGGCCGCTGTTTTATACAGTGATGGACTTATCTGTTTTGGTGGCAATCATGGCTGCTTTATCTCATTTCGTATACGTGTTCATCAGGAAATTGAATATGTTCCGAACTTCTTGTTGAAACCTAATTCAATACTCAGTAGCATCTCTATGTCCTTAAGAACTTATTAGCCTCCATCTCGGTGCTTTACGGATGCAAAGTGGCTAACGTTCTCCCAAGATTCATTGGATACTTCTTGAGATGAGGCATTCCTCACACAAGAACATGAACTGTGACAAATGGTGGAAAACCTCTCTCTTAACTCAAAAATGAAATTGATGTGACTCAAGACTTATTCAAAATCTGGATCATTATAATGAAC
>SKCR01035849.1:0-62382 GCA_019454045.1 Zanthoxylum bungeanum
TAAAATAACCTATATTATACCATTTTCTATCTTGTTGAGAGCCCTCGCTCTTGAAGAATTTAATCTGGTGTATTTTTTATTTTTAGTGAACTATTGTTGTTCAACCATCATCAAACCCTCGAACACAACCAAACCAATACACAATACCTTCAAAGTTCTAAAGTGAAGATTGATGTTCAGAATTTCGACATTGCAAGTTTGTAAGAGATGATTCATTGGTACTTTATAGGTTTTGAAAAAAAAAACAGCTTGGTGCAGGCTTAGATAATTTTTTGGATTATTACAGTAATGTGAATTGAGTCGGCAAAGTTGTTACCTAAGGTTTTTTCACCATCCCCGTAAGTTTTTTCTTATATAGTGAATTCAGGCGTTTATATATACTCAGTGTGGTTTTTCTCTGCAAAGAATTTTTCACTTCGCAAACAAATCTCGTGTTTACTTATTGTACTTTTTGTTGTGATTAAACACACAATAATAGAGGTGATTGGAGAGAAAACTCTCTTTTATATTACTCACAAAAGAATTACAAAGCTTACAAATCCAAAGCTTTACAAAAACTCACACTCCACCACTTTACTCTACTCCTATTTCACTCACTCACTTTCGGATTTCTGGGATTATTGGATAATAATAACTGAGCTCTAAGGCTCCTTTTATAATGCCAAACCGCGTGCTACAGTAACATGCGGTTTGGCAAGTTGGCAACACGCTTGTTGCACAAGCGGAAAATGTTGCTTTCAACTTTCGGCTCATTTGACTTCTTTCTCTTGCCTCTTGGCTGCTGGCAACCAGCAACTTCACTTCAACAAATCTCCCCCTCGGTGAAGATTTGCCGTGAAAATCTGAGCCGACCATTAATCATCCAAACCGGATCCTCCCCTGGCTGCATCTGTATGACTGCCTACGTACCCTGAGTTGGGATCAAGCCAATCGTAGTTCTCTGAATCTCCACTCTGACTATGTGGAGAGTTTTGTCATCCCGGCTATGGCACGACAGATTTCAAGCTTCTCCTTCGGTAAAACTTCGTGAACATACGACGACACCGTTGTCGTCGGTGTGAATTTTCCTGAGTTCTAACAGTCTTGAGCTCAGGACGTCCCGTATCCAGTGATACCTCACATCGATATGTTTTGACCTCGAATGAAATGTCGAATTTTTACCGAGATAGATAGCACTCTGGCTATCGCAGTACAAAATGTACTTTTCCTGCTTGAAACCTAATTCCTGGACGAATGTCTTCATCCACAGCAATTCCTTGCAAGCTTTTGTAACTGCAATGAATTCTGCATCTGTTGTAGAAAGTGCAACACACCTCTGCAACCTCGACTGCCATGCCACAGATCCTCCTGAGAGAGTAATCAGATACCCCGAAGTAGACTTTTGGGTATCCACATCTCCTGCCATATCTGAATCGGTGTAGCCCATCAACACTGGCTTGTCACTTGCTTCCAAAACATAACCTTATCTTGGAAGTGCCTCGAAGATACCGCATAATCCATTTGATAGCATTCCATTCCAGTGTTCCCGTCCTGGGTTTGACATAAACCGGCTGACCAATCCAACTGCGTGTGCTAAGTCTGGCCTCGTGCACACCATGGCATACATAAGACTTCCCACTGCTGAGGTGTATGGAACCTGTTTCATTTCCTCATTCTCTGTCTCAGTAGAGGGACTTGTCTCGTACTCAATCTAAAGTGGGTAGCAAGAGGAGTGCTAACCGCTTTAGCCTTGTCCATCTGGAATCTCTGAAGTACCTTCTCGATGTACTCCTCCTGTGACAAGTATAATTTCTTGGCTTTCCGATCACGACCGATCCTGATGCCAAGAATCTGTTTAGCTGGCCCCAAGTCTTTCATCTCAAAAGACTTACTCAGTTGCTGCTTCAAATTATCAATCCTCGATTGATTCCGGCCAACTATCAACATATCATCTACATACAGCAGTAAGATGATAAAGTCATCGTCAGAAAATTTCTGAACGAAAACACAATGGTCTGAAGTTGTCTTCTTGTATCCATGCTCCCCCATAACTGACTCAAACTTCACGTACCACTGTCTCGGTGCATGTTTCAAACCGTAGAGGCTTTTCCTGAGTCTGCACACATAGTCCTCTTTCCCGCTGACTCTGAAGCCTTCTGGTTGCTCCATGTAGATTTCTTTCTTCTTCCAGATCTCCGTGAAGAAATGCGGTCTTGACATCCATCTGCTCAACTTCCCAGGTCGAGGCTTGCTGCTAAGCTGAGTACTACTCTGATGGATGACATCTTCACAACTGGAAGAAGATTTCATCAAAGTCAATGCCTTTCCTCTGATTGAATCCCTTGACGACTATCTGGCTTTGTACCGGGGTTGTGAAGTGTTCTCCTGTTGCTTCACCCTGTACACCCATTTGTTCTTCAAAGCCCGTTTGCCTCTTGGCAATTTCACACCAACTCAAAAGTGTGATTGTCATGCAAAGATTTCATCTCATCTTGCATGGCTTCCTTCCACTTTTCTCTGTCTCTCTTGTTTCCACAGCCTCCTGATAGCTCTCGGGTTCTCCCCCGTCAGTAAGCAGCACATACTCATATGCAGAGTATTTGGTTGAAGGTCGCCTCTCTCTGTCAGACCTTCTCTGTGGAACTGTTGGTGGAACTTCTGGTACGGGTGGTTGATCATGATCATCATCTCTGGGAGCTTCATCACATGTACCCTCCTGTCTGGGAACCTCATCTTCAACTCGTACTGGCACCGGTGTATGAGGTTCTGGATTCATATTTTTGTATTGCTGGGGCATTGTCTTCAATTCCTTTCTGATATCTTCTATGATATGGTCTTCAATAAAGACAACATCTCGGCTCCTGATGATCTTCTTCTCCACAGGATCATACATTTGTAGCCGAAATCATCCTGACCATAGCCAATAAAGACACACTGTCGCGTCTTTGCATCAAGCTTGAATCTCTCGTCCTTTGGGATGTGTACAAATGTTTTGCACCCAAAGACGTGCAAGTGCTCGTAAGACACTTCTTTACCTGTCCAGGCTTGGTTAGGAACATTACCTTTCAGTGCGACCGCTGGGGACATGTTCAAAACATGTACTGCTGTGATGAGTGCTCCCCCCCCCAAATGTCTTCGGCAGCTTGGCTTGTGATAGCAAGCTTCTGATCCTCTCGCACAAGATTCTGTTCATCCTCTCAGCTAGGCCATTCAGCTGAGGTGTCTTCGGAGGTGTCGTTTGATGTCGGATTCCTTGCATCGTCTTGCAGTACTGATCAAACGGACCTCTGTATTCTCCACCGTTATCTGTTCTGATGCATTTGAGTTTCTTACCGGTTTCTCTCTCCACCAGGGCGTGAAACTCCTTGAACACTCCAAGCACTTGGTCTTTTCTCTTCAAGGTGTATGCCCATGTCTTCCTTGAATGATCATCAATAAATGTCACATAATACAGTGACCCACCAAGTGTTCGTGTCTGCATCGGACCGCATACATCTGAATGTATGAGATCTAGTACCTCCGGTTTCCGTTGAGGCGGGGAGCTCTGGAAGGATACTCTGTTCTGCTTTCCAGCCATGCAGTGTTCACACTTCCGTAAGTGTGAGTTCTTCAATTCGGGAATAACATTCCGCCTGCGTAGTATCTCCATCCCTGTTTGGCTCATGTGACCGAGCTTTTTATGCCATAGCTCGGCTGCCTCATTGCTGTTGACTGTATTTATGCTACTATTTGAAAGCTTAGCATGCATCAAATACAAAGTTGAATCTTTCTTACCTCGTGCCACGACCATTGATCCTTTAGTGAGCTTTCAGCATCCGTCACTAAAGGTGCTGCAGAAACCTTCATCATCCAGCTTACCTGTTGAGATTAGGTTTAACCGGATGTCTGGGATGTGCTTGACTCCCTTCAACACTAGCCTTGTCCCGTTGTCTGTTTCAAGGCAGATGTCTCCAATACCGACGGCTTTGGACTGTCCGTCATTCCCCATCCTTACAGCACCGTAGTCCCCTGGTGTGTAAGATGAAAAGAAGTCTCTGCGAGATGTGGCGTGTATGGATGCGCCACTATCTATCACCCAACTGGTCTCGTGGCTGGCAAGATTCACAATATCTTCTTCATATATTATATGAAATTCTTTGGAGGTTTTCTCGGTTGTAGTAGCAACTCTTTCTTGATTAGAGTCACCATCTCTCCTGGACTGCTCGTTCTTCAACTTGTAACAGTCCCTCTTTATATGGCCTTTCTTTTTACAGTGATAGCACTCAATATCTCTGGTGCTTGATTTACCTCGAAACTTGTCTGGTCTACTTGGGCCTCGGCTTTTACTCCTCCCCCATCTGGTGTTCTTCTCTGTCACTAGAGCTTCTGAGGTTGAGGCTGATGCTGACTCCTGCATTCTCGTCCTCTTTTCTTCCTCGAAGATCCTGGTCTTTGCCATCTCCATAGTGACTTTCCCATCTGCGGCTGAATTTATCACCGTAGATCTGAACGTTTCCCAAGATTCTGGTAACGTATTAAGGAGTATTAAGCCATTTACCTCATCTCCGAAGTCTATGCCCAATCCAGACAATTCCTTCATCATGGTTCCGAGGAAATCGTTGATATGGTCCGCCACAGCTGTACCTTCCTGGTATTTCAAACCCATCATCTTCTTGATGTAGTACAGCTTGTTGTTTCCAGTCTTTGCTCGGAAAAGCTCCTCCAGCTTTCTCCATAAAACACATGCATTTGTTCTCTTCACTGACATGGTTCACGATACTGTCGTCGATCCATGACGAATAGTACTGCATGTTTTCTGGTGAAGATTAGCCACTCCATTTCTCATCGTCATTCCTTCTGGTTTTTGCTCCAGAAATACCGATCCATCATAGTCCTTCACATACAGAAGGTCTTTCATCCTTCATCTCCATGTGAAATAGTTTGTACTGGTTAACAAAACCATTTTTCCGTTGCTCCCTCCATCATAAAAATTCTAAGCAGAATTTCAAAAACGGACCTCATCGTTGCGTCCGGAATGGTCGAAAATGGTGGAAATGACACTTCGTTTGTCAAACCGACACATGGACCATTTGCAAATTTTTCCGAAAATTACAAGGGTCAAAGTGCAATTTCCGAAAGTTCAGGGGCCAAAGTGCAATTACGGAAAATTTCAGGGACTAAATTGAAATTTCCAATAGTTCAGGGACTAAATTGAAAATTTCTGAAAGTATAGGGGCTAAATTGTAATTTCCAGAAAGTTCAGGGACCTATCTGAAATTTACCAGGCACCGCTGACGTGGCACATGCTGACGTGGCGGATGACGTGGCGCTGACTGTGCTGCTGACTGGCTGGCGTGGCGGCTGACTGGGCTGCTGACTGACGCTGACTGGCACTGACGTGGCGACACGTGGCGGCTTCGTCAATCGTCGTTTCAACCTCGTTTTAGCGTAGCGGCGCGTGAGTGCGCGTATGGCGCGTGGCTTTCTCTCTGTCTGGCGCGTTGCGCGCGTGACGCCGTTATGGACCTCCGATCGATCGCCGGAAAATACCAGCGTACTCGTCTCGCCGTGAAACGTCTGATGGTATGCTCAAAATCGATTTTCGACAACTTTTTGTCGGAACCGACTTTCCGAACCGAAACTTCGTTTCTGAATTTCGGGATCCCTCCGTGGAACCGTAGCTCTGATACCACTTGTTGTGATTAAACACACAATAATAGAGGTGATTGGAGAGAAAACTCTTCTTTTATATTACTCACAAAAGAATTACAAAGCTTACAAATCCAAAGCTTTACAAAAAACTCTCACACCACTTTACTCTCTATTCTCACTCACTTTCGGATTTCTGGGATTATGGGATAATAATAACTGAGCTCTAAGGCTCCTTTTATAATGCCAAAACCGCGTGCTACAGTAACACGCGGTTTGGCAAGTTGGCAAAACGCTTGTTGCAAGCTGGAAAATTTGTTGCTTCAAACTTTCGGCTCATTTGACTTCTTCTGCCTCTTCTGCATGCTGGCAACCAGCAACTTCACTTCAACACTTTTGTAATTTATTTTGTGTTTGATTATTCTCTGCAATTTACTGCTGAGTCTTTAGAGAGCTTGATTTATTCCCGTAGTTACTATAACTATAATGTGTCTTAGCAATAATAGATTTTTAATTTCCGTAGGCTACCACTCATTTCCCCATAAGTATACAAGGTCAGAACATTGTGTATTTTCAATATTATATGACCTAAAGTTAGAATTCTATTTGAAATCGTGATTAAAAAAGTGTAGTGTATAAATGATGGTTTATAAATGACGTTATGTAATTTGATATCATAAAAATAATTACAGTATGTTTGTATAATCATATATTGATGGTGAGAACAAACTCAAAACTTTATTTTTTGGAAAATATATTTTTAAAATAAATCATGATTAACAATTATTATTTGTAATTATCAATCAAACAATTAATATTTTCTTTTATTTTAATAAAAAAACATCATTTTATGATTTTATCATCTCATAATATTAAATAAAAAATAGCCTTCAGAACTCAATAACGGGGCAATAATGGAAAATTAATGTGGGTCAATTTAGTCAGGGCCCAACTCGGCTGAAGCCCAGCAAATCAAACTCGTGAACGCGTGGCATTCTTCCCCCGCTGCGGAATTGAAAAGGCGCTAAAAAATACGATCCGATCCAACGACGACGACGAGGAGTTTGTTAATCGGCACACAAATTCAAACATGGGAGAAGAAGAAACCCTAGGACAACAGCGAAGCTCCTTCGCTGCTCCGCTTATTTTAATCACAGTCTTAGCCTTTCAGTTTGTTTCTAAATGGCTCGAACAATTGAAAAAGGTAAGTTTTTCGAATTTCAATTCCCTTTTCAATTTCGCTTGAATATTTGTTAATGTGTTTTTAATTATTATTATTATTATTATTATTAAATTTGTGTTTTGATTCTAAAATGAATTGAAATTCTATTAGGGAGGAGGATTGATGAGTGATAAAGAAATACAGTTGCGGAGAGAAATAAATCAAATATTGAAAGAGGCCAGCTCCTTTTCGCAGTGAGTAATTCTGTTGATCTTATTCTGATTTTTTAATTTAACCAAATTATATTCATCGTATGATAATTTCATTTCGAAATTATGATCACAGATAATGTAAGGATTACATTCCAAGAGCTCTATATTCGACAGGAGTAGCTTCTTTTCGACCCGTATGCTTATGTACAATAAATTCTTACCTCTTGACAGGGATGATGTATGCCGAATGGATAAGTCGATATAATTTAAATGAAAATCTAAAAATATTTCTTATATCTAGGACTAGTGCTAATACCAGTTGTTTACATAATCACTAAATTGATGATATATATATAAAACTATACATTATTATTGGATATTTACATTGTGTCCAACCAGAAAGGTTTTGGCTGCTAAATAGTTAGTGAAGTTTTATCAAATAACACCATTTAGAATAATGGCTGTTCTAGTGGGTTAGGTTGAGGGGGGTGTGGTGGCAATATCTGTGGAAGTTTATACTTCATGTGGAAAATGTCCTGATTCAGTTTTGTTATCAATAAATTCGTTACAGTTTGGGTCTTCAATTCCAAGGTCATCTACTTATGTTGAATTGAACATCATCTACTTACGTTGAATTGAACAATCTTATGATTATGTTGACAATAATGACGGCTCTGTTTGATAAGAAGCTAGCTTGAGTGCTTGACTCTGTCCATGTTCTTGCTTGAACGTGGCATTTTCACCTTTTTGTCAACTATTTTGGATGATACAGTTGCTCATGGTTCAACACCCAACATTTCTTCCCGATGATCGTTCATGCTAAAAGACAATGATTTTGCTTTTTTGGAATTCCGAGTTCATTCTTTTTAATCATACATGCTGGAAAATGCAGAATTTAAAGAAGTGTATCAATACGTGAAATTATTGATTGTAGGCCATCAACATTTGCACAAGCTGCAAAGCTTAAGAGGCTGGCGACTGCTAAGGAGAAGGAACTTGCAAATTGTGAGACTATCTGCATTTTAGTCGTTTATTATTTGATTCTTTTGTCATATATTGTTCAAAATTTGCTTATTGATTTTTTTTTTCCTCTTTAACAACTTACCTTTTTTGGGATTCCATAACAAAGGAATCCTTAAAGTCTATGGAGTGTCTGATGAACAGTGAAATCAAGGGCAAGATTGTCTATATGGGTGGGAAGCTCATCAAGACAAACTATTTTTCTTTTATGTGAATGTGCCACACCCTAAAACTTCATTCTCTTATGATGGTCTCCTGACTACCTGATTTGTCAATACTATAGTTCTCTGTCTTCCTAAAGTTATCGTACATAAATAAGAACCTTTTAGGGATAGGAATCACATATTTATTACTAGAGGTGTGTGATAATTAATAGAGAACAACAGAAATTGTGGTGAATGAATTTATTTATTAGTCTGTTGCTTTTTGTTTGTCCCTTTTATGTTCTCCCTTGTTATAATCTGTGATTCCTCATTCTGATAAAAGCTTCTAAGTTTTATACTTGTCATGCAGATCAAGAATTACAAAGCAAGGAGATACACATGTCTTATGATTGGTACCTGAAAGTTCTCCGTAATCTAAAGGTGGTTATGGGTATACTGATATCTTTCAGAGGTTTATTTCTTTTTCCTTCATTTGGATCCTAAGAATTTTATGCATGTGGCTACATAGGTTGTCATCTATTTTGTGCTGATTTGTTGGTTTTGGAGGGCTCCTGTTGCTGCCATACCTCAGCAACTTGTGCAACCTTTTGGTAATAATATATTCCTGTTACAATCAGTTCTGTCTTCCTCTCTTTCGTCTCTTTCCATACTGTTCAGGTGTCATAATATATATATATATATATATATATATGTCAATCATTGTTTTCATAAGTTCCATTCATTTTCCACATAACTGTTCTGTCCTTAATGTGGTTGATATGCTTAATGAAACATTGGGCAAGTTATAACATTTATTGCCTCACCGACGAAGAAGAAACTTAAATAAGAATAAAATGAGTGGACATAGAGTAGCTGGATATTCATCGAAGAAAATGGAATCCAGATCCACACCATCTTGGTTTTTGCAGCGTGTTGATTCACTTATATCTGCCCTTTTGCAGGAAAGTTTGTGTCTTGGTGGACTGGAGGTATTTTGAACAACAATGTTATGGTAAATAAATTTGCATCTTTATCTTCTATATGTCTTATTATGCACGAGGGAACTTTTACAAATGAGGGGGAGTTTATCTTCCACATGTCTATTTAGTTTTGGTTTTAGCTGCCATATCTTATCTCATTTTGGCCCTGGTTGTTAAGGACCTAGGACCTGATTTCCAGGTCCTGGGTTCGAGTCTGGGGGATGCATTTCTTGTAAGAGCCTGAGACAACTGAGGGTTTTACCTGCTCAGCTTAAGCACGGGTCAGGTGGTTTGGCGGCGGGGTTTCCAATGTTTTCAAAAAAAAAAAATCTTATCTCATTTTTGCATTATTATTAGGATTTAAGCTATTTGAAATCATTAGGATTTTGAATTATCATTCAAGCATCCTCTCCCTAGTCTCATGGTGCTTCGACATTGAGCATATTAACAGATTTTTTTTTTTTTTTTTCTTAAGTAATGTATTTAGTATGAACATTTAATTGGAAGTTAGCTCTTTTAAGTCTTACCAAAGTTACATTTAATTGTTTTGGAAGTATAGGGGCATCAAAACTTTCTGGTTCCAGATTGTTGGACAGATTAACAAGGAAAAGGAAAAATATTGATATGGTTTAACTCTTTTTTTATTCTTCCAATACGACTGCAGGTTGGGATTATTCCCTGGTTGATATTATCTACTAGGTTTAGCAAATTTGTGTTTGGGTTCTTCAACTAGGGGAAAGGCTGTGATGATCTACACATATTTATCAGAGAACTTGGTCTGCACCAAGGACTGTTTTGAATATCTCGAAGAGAAAAATTTGGCTGTGGAACTGGGGTCGTATCCATCACTTTTTTCATTCTTTTTTAGTCTATTTGTAAATTCAATTTTGGAGCAGCAGACTTTTATTGCGTTGAGAGAAATAATCTCTCTTTCAGATTATGGATTTTGTATTTGATTCAAAACAGCATCCAGTAGGTTGCTGCTTTTTTTTAAGGTATATATCCCTTTTAGTTTCTTTTACATGTCCTTATTTGTAGACAATTGGGACTATAATCTATCTGTTAACAAATAAATATGTTGACGGACGATTTTCGTCACAGGGGTAGTTTCAAGATAACACATCTGAGACAAACTTCCCTCAATCTTGAATTTGTTTGATTACGGGATGACCAAAAGCAAATTTGGCGAAAAACAAGAAACACACAAGAAATCGAAAAGAAAAAGGTTTAACGTGGTTCGGTGGAACTTGTCCAGCCTACGTCCACGGTCACAAAGCGGGGTGGGGGGTTCCTTTATTACTAAACCGAGCTCGACTGACCTGTTTTAATGAAGGTCTAATGAAACCGAGCAGGTTGTGCTATTTCTTACAAGTAGTTCTCAAATGGAAAATTTTGTAACCCGTACATATGTGATCAACCTTCCATTATATACTATTCAATACATGGCACTGTTCCCATATCTTTGTGACGCAGCCCTGCAGATTTCCGGCGATTTGACAGGTTCCCTTCCCCAAAATGCTATCGCCGAAAGTAAGATCTACCCTCTGAATTCCTGTCACATCACGCAGTAAAGATGCATTGTCAGACTTTTTCATTAATGATGACAACCTGTTGAATTTCGAATATGAGAGTTTTGGAGGGAAAAATCTAGTTGTTCCGATCCCACGTCGGTCCTCAAGAGGTCGGTCATATAACGAACTGATATGCCCCCGCAACTTCCGAGCTGATCCACAATATTCGAGCTATCAATCCCAATCATGGGAGTGATTAGAAATTAACCGAGCTATCAGGCTATTGTGGTCGGTCTCGGCTCATTCGTTGCCGGTCTTGAAGAACTGAATCATGCTATGTCCTCTGGATGAGTGGAACTTCCCTCTTTACCCTTACCGAATTGTTCAGAAACCTTAGCCACAGAAATCCCCATCAACATCCGTCCCTTAGTTCTTGGTTCCAACGAGCGTACGAGTTGGTGTCGGGAACTACATAAACCAGAAGTGTGTTGATCGACTGTCAGGTGGCTGATCCTCGGAATTGTGCAAAAAACTGCCCTGGTGCCAACTCAGGTCATCCTCAGTGTCTTCATATGGTCTGTTCTCAAGCTAGTGTCAGGCACTCGGTAGGACGTAACCCGACCCTGAGGTTGGAGAGACCAGTAATCTTGGCGGAATGAACCCAGCCCTGAGCTGATGGAGCAATACAGACTCGGCGGAATGAATCCAGCCTTGAGCTGATGGAGCAATACAGACTTGGCGGAACGAATCCAGCCCCAAGCTGGTGGAACATAACAGACTCGATGGAATGAATCCAGCCCCGAGCTGGTGGAACATAACAGACTCGGTGGAACGAATCCAACCCCGAGCTGGTGGAACAATATAGATTCGGCCCCGAGCTGGTGGAACAATATAGACTCGGTGGAACGAATCCAGCCCAGAGCTGGTGGAACATAACAGACTCGGCGGAACGAATCCAGCCCCGAGCTGGTGGAACATAACAGACTCGGCGGAATGAATCCAGCCCCGAGCTGGTTGAATAACACAGTCTCGGCGGAACGAATCTAGCCCCGAGCTGGTGGAACAATACAGACTCGGCGGAACGAATCCAGCCCCGAGCTGGTGGAATAATACAGTCTTGGCGAAACGAATCCAGCCCCGAGCTGGTGGAATAATTGAGACTTACTCGAAGGAAGATTTTCAACCTCTGAGGCTCTGCGGATCCTGGCGCGGGAGTCCCTTTGCCAGACCAGCGAAAATCAAATTTCGAACAAAGTAAGGTTAACAAAAAATGGAGGTGACTTAACACATACCCCATGTAAAATTCAAAAAGAATAAAATAATAACTCGGGTGCTCCGAGGCAGCGTCCTGCCCGAGGCCTCCCAAATCACAATCTGAACCTTACAATTCAGCGTCCCGGCTAATCAGGCTACAGATACGCTGATCCGGGGCGGTCAGGCAATTCCCCATGGGGGAGGAAGACACCCCGTGTGTGCCCTCGCTGGGTGGTTCTCAGTGGGACTCACCAGCCGACTCGCGTGAGAAGAAACCTTCCTAGGTCCGGTTTACCGAGTCTCCTGTAATCAAGGGGACCATTCGGCCTAGCCTAAGCCAGGTGGTCTGATAGTTCACAACAGGACTCACCAGCTGACTCGTAGGGGAAGAAACCTCACTGGGTCCGGTTTAACCGGGAGCATGATGGTCATGGAGGCAATTAAGCCATCCCCACGCCATACTCTCCGATAGTCTTCAACGGGACTCACCAGCCGACCTACAGGGGGAGAAACGTCCCTTGGTCCGGTTTACCCGAGCTATTCCTCAAAAATGCGAGCCATGAGGTAGTAACGCTCCGGCCTCGGGGGTTTGATAATGACACCTGGGAGTGGTGTGCCACGAGGGGTTCGCGCGTTTCTCGCATGCGCTCCATCCCTTGACGCGTTCTGGATCCTCAAAAGTGAAAGAAGTCAGGTTGGAACACTTCTACTCGGGGGTTTGATAATGACACTCGGGATTGGTGTGCCACGGGCTTGGTGCACTCCCTAACTACCGAACACCCCTTCACATCGAGCACGTCCTAAGAATATTGAACATGATTTTCGCATTTAATTAAACAACAAGTAAAGTGGACAAGCTTTTTAATTTAGAAAGAAAAAACATGTTCATATTCATGAGACCTACTGCCCTTCTTACAACTCTTGGCGGGTCATTTTAAGAGAGGCTTTACAAAATCCTCTGGCCCTGGCCAGCTTATCTACTTGTGATTTAAAGAAAAAAGGCTACTGGAAGTACCTTCTTAGCATCTCGGCGTTCCAAGGCTTCTTGAGCCGGGTACCGTCCAGTTGTTCCAAAAGATAGGTATCTGGTCTAACAATCTCCAACACTCTATATGGCCCTTCCCATTTGGCACCAAGTGAACCTTCCTCAGGTCTTCGGGTATTCAATGTGACATTCCTCAAAACCAAGTCTCCGGGGAGGAAGGATCGAATTTGAACCTTCTTATTGTAGAAACGGGCCATTCTTTGTTGACATACGGCCGCTTTCATAGCCGACTTCTCTCATTTTTTCTCGGCCAGATCAAGATGATTTCTGATAAGTTCTTCATTCTGTTTAGCCTCAAAATGTCGGACCCGGTGGGTGATCATCCCTATTTTTGCTAGGATGACTGCTTACACCCGTAAGCCAAAGAAAATGAGGTCTCGCATGTGGAATCCTTGTAGGTCGTCCGGTGTGCCCACAATACTTCTAGTAATTCTTCGACCCACAGACCTTTATAAGATCCGAGCCGAGCCTTCAAATTTGCTTTGATCGTCTTGTTGGTGGCCTCGACCTGCCCGTTGGATTTGGGATGAGCAGGTGAAGCAAATCTCAAGGCGATTTGAAGATCTTCACAGAGTTTCCTGAAACCCTTACTGTCAAACAGTTTCCCATTGTCGGTAATGATGGCCCGAGAAATTCAGAACCGGCAGATGACATTCTTCTTCACAAAATCTGTTGCCCTCTTTTCTGAGATTGTAGACAGAGGTTCGGCCTCTACCCACTTGGTAAAATAATCATTGGCAACAATGGCATACTTGGCTTGTCCCCGTCCTGCAGGCATTGGCCCGATGATATCCAGCCCCCATTGAGCGAACGGCCAGAGGCTAACTAGTGAGGTCAACTGCTCTGTCGATTGATGATGAATGTTTGCATTCGTCTGGCACCCTCACACTTTCTTGCCACATTCATTCCGTCATGGTGCATGGGCAGCCAATAGAATCTCTACCTCAAAGACTTATGCGCAATAGATTGCCCCTGATGTGACTTCCACAAATACCCCCGTGGATCTCTCCAAGCACATAGTCAGCCTCTTCTGCCACGAGACATTTCAAAAGTGGCACAATATACCCCCTCCGGTATAATACCCCTTCAATCATAAGCTTCATTCCTATCTTCGGGCGTCTCCCCAGTCTTCAAATACTTCTTGATCGGGTCCATCCAAGAGGTTTCCGCCCTTATTTCCACTTCCATTACCTCTGGTTTCCCAACGCTCCTTTCTTGTAGACAAATCAAATGGATGGTTCTGGGTTTCTCCGATTTAATAGAAGATGTCAGCTGAGCTAATGAGTCTGCCTGATGGTTATTTTTCCGACCGATCTGCTCGAACTGTACGCTACCCATTTCTCCGGCCAACTTCTTGACCTTGGCCATATACGCCGCCATGTTGGGCTCTCTAGCCTGAAATTCGCCCCTCAGCTGCTGGATGGCAAGCTGAGAGTCGCTATTCACAATCACATCTCGGACGCCCACCGCCGTGCACAACCTCAATCCGGCCAAGATGACTTCATATTTTGCCTTATTATTGGTGGCCTCAAAAGAAAATCTCAAAGCATAGACCACCTCTTCGCCATCACTACTTCGTAAAATGACCCCGGTCCCACAACCTTGCGAACTAACTGATCCGTCCATAGACAACTCCCACTAGGTCTCTGTAACTTCTAAAATCTGGGGCCCAGTGAACTCAGCCACAAATCTGCCAGGGCCTGCCTTTTTACCGCTACACTCGGTAAGTAAGATATGTCGTGCTCACTCAGCTCAACCGACCACTTTACTAACCGGCCCGAAACCTCTGGTTTATGCAGGATCTGCCTCAAGGGGTGGTCGATATATACTCCGATAAGATGAGCTTGGAAGTAAGGTCTCAGCTTCCTGACAGCCGTAACCAAGGACAACGCCACCAGTTCATGAGCCAGATATCTCATCTCCGCATCCAACATGGCTTTACTGATGTAATACACCTGCATCTGGATCTTATCAGCCTCCTACACCTACACTAGCAGAGCTCACATCATATTTAGATACAAATAAATACAAGAACAAAGTCTCACCAGTGATCAGTTTGGCCAAAAGCGGAGGTTGAGCTAAGTATTGTTTGAGTTGCGTGAAGGCTTCCTCGCACTTTTCCTTCCATGTGACGTCCTTCTTAATCTTCTTGATCAATTTGAAAAATGGATGGCACTTGTCGGTAGCAAGGGATATGAATCAGTTTAGTGCAGCCACCCGGCTCGTCAAGCTTTGCACTTCTTTGACTGTCCTGAGAGATTTCAAATCCAGAAGTGCTTGGATCTTCTGCGGGTTAGCCTCTATTCCCCGTGCACTGACCATGTACCCAGAAACTTCCCCGAGGCCACTCCAAATGCACATTTCTTCGGATTCAGCCTCATGCCATGCTTTCTCACCAGCTCAAAGGTTTCCGAGAGGTCGACCAAATGACTCTCCGGCTCCATGGTCATTGTTATCATGTCATCAACATACACTTGCATGGTTCTACCAATGATGGGCTTAAAGACTTTGTTTACCAACCTTTGAAAGTGGCCCCCGTATTCTTCAAGCCGAACGACATCACCATATAACAGTACAACCCCCAATCTGTGATGAATGCAGTCCTATCCTCGTCCCCGAGATGCATTTTTACCTAGTTATAACCCGAAAAACGTTCATGAAACTTAGCAGTCCATGACATGCAGTCGAATCCACCAGTTGATCCACTTTCGGGAGTGGGAAACTATCTTTCGGGCAAGCCTTATTAAGGTCGGAGAAGTCCACACATATCCTTCACTTCCCACTAGGTTTCTTTACCAGAACTACATTCAAGACCCACTCCGGGTACTTTACCTCTCTAATGAATCCTGTTTTTAGCAATCATTCCACCTCGGCCGCTACCGTCTTACAGCGCTTCTGGTTGAATATTCTTCGTTTTTGCTTGACCGACTTGTAAGTCGGATCCACTGCTAGATGATGGCTGATGAACTTGGGGTCTATCCCGGGCATGTCACTATGCCCCCAAGTAAAAATATCCACATACCGCTCTAAAAGCTCTAGGAGATCCTACTTCAGGTTTTCTTGCAAACCTGCTCCTACCTTAATGACTTTCCCAAGGCCAAAGAGTTCTACTGACTCCAACTCTTCGGCTTCCCCCAATCGGGCAATCTTCTTAGATCGCGCACCTGTAAATTCCTCTGATTCTTCTGAGTCTTCCTCCTCCTCATATTCCCTTATTCTCTTCTTCCGACTACCCCTCTCAATACAAAAGGTCTCTTTTGAAACAGTGCCAAAGCAACTCTGGGCGACTTTCTGACTTCCACACACAATCCCGATCCCAGCCCGGGTGGGAAACTTAAGCTTCAGGTAATAACATGACATGGCGGCCTTAGTCTTCATCATAAAAGGCCGGCCTACTATGACCTGGTAATTGCTCATGCAGTCCACCACTGTAAAGTCTATCATGATCGTTCAAGTGTGTGGGGAAGTTCCGACTGTCATGGCCAGCTGTATCATGCCCAGAGGGACGATTGTTGCTCCCCAGAACCCGTACAAGGGCGTCCCGTCCTAGGTCACTGTCGCATATTCTATCTCCAATCCATCCAAGTTTTCCTTGGAGATTATATCGACTGCGCTCCCTAGATCCACCAAGATTCTATCTACTTCAGCTCCCCATATCACCACCTTAATTATTAGCGCGTCGTCATGAGGAAAACTCACCCCATGCGCATCATTGTTGGTGAACATTATAGGGACCGACCGATCACTTTACATGCTCTGGGACTGCCCCACCGACATTACCTCCGACCCTCGGATCCTGCAGTAATTCTTTCTTGACCGGTTTGAGTCTCCGGCCAGTGTCCTGCCCCCGGCGATGGTGTATGTTTGTCTATGCCCTTGCCGCTGCCGGGCCGCCATAGTCTCCTGGTCAATGTACTCATTTAGATAGTCGTTCTGTGCAAGATTTTCCATCTGCTCTCGTAGATCCTTACAACCTTCTGCCGAATGCCCCCTCATATTATGGTGTACCCAATAATATTTCTCATTATTCTTCTCAACTGGATATTTTCTCAAATCGGGCTCTATCAAGAGGCCCATATCCTGAATTTCCTTCACGATCTGTGCCATCGGCTTGTTCAGGGGTGTGTACCCTACTCCTCCGGCCACATGGTTCACTTGCACTTGATGTCTCATCTCTTGTGGCACATTGCTGGGGGGCACTGGTCTGAACTCCCTCTGTCTCGGAGGAGGATTTCTCAATTCTCTATCTGGCCTCCGCGGCATCTCGGACCTCAACATTTTTTCTTTTTGAACCCCTACATTCCGGGCGGCCTTCTCCTATTCCTCCATCAAAATAAACTTCCTCGCCAACTCTAGAGCTGTGGCGTAGTCTGGTACGTCCTGGAACCTCAAGTGAGTCCACAATCTTCCAATCTTTAGGGCCCCTTTAAGACTTTCCAGAGCCTTCGTTGACTCATAGGCCCCGACCTCGAGCACCAAATTGTGGTACCTTTCAATAAAACTCTTCAGGGGCTCATCATCCATCTGCTTCATCAACCTCAACTCTCCTATTGTCTTTTTTGGGACACACGCTCATTTGAAATGCCGAATGAATGATTTCATGAGCTGTGTGAAACTACCGATGCTCCATGGAGTCAAACTTATGAACCACAGAATTGCGGGTCCACCCAGGGTCAAAGGGAACACCTTGCAGATGGCTTTTCCCACCATTCACTATACTTCCATTAGCAGGACAAAACTCTCAATGTGAGACTTAGGATCGGTGTGACCCATGTATATATTTATTGACGACATTGTGAACCGCTTAGGAAATTCTGCCAACAAGATTTCTTATGTAAAAAGAGATGCCATCTCTCCGTTATGACCATCCCCTTTATCCACATTTAGATTTTTCTCCCAATTTTTCATTTCTTTTCTAAACCAGGCTTTCATATGGTTATCAGTATCATCATATTGCCTCCCCCGAACATCTTCATGTCTGTTGCCCCGATCATGACACGCACCATGGCTAGACACCTTTCGCTCCCCTCTCCCATATCTCATACTTTTTCACTTCTTGGAGCTTGGGCTATTACTTGATGACTTCAGCGTTTGCCTCTCTTCTTCATCCCCCCACGTTCTTTCCGTTGGCGGGGCTCTCGCTATCACCACTGACCTCAGCCTAGGTGGCTCATTCCTCCCAGATTCATTGTCACCGCTCAAGTCTACCACCCTTTTCCCTTCCGCTATCTATTTCTCCTCCGACTTAGACCAGCCTCCAACCTCTCATTATTTGCTTTTTCCAGCCTTTCCAGCTTCTCCAACATGGCTTTCATGAGTGTCTGATGCTCATCCCTATCTTTTCTCATGCTCTCCTCCATTTTTCCCATCCATTCTGTGGTTGAACTCTCCGATGGCCTATGATTCCCATCTTCTGCCATCGTCTTAACACACTAATTACTTTTTGCTCTCTCCCCACAGACGGTGCCAACTGTTGATGGATGATTTTCGTCCCAGGGGTAGTTTCGAGATAACACACCCAAGACAACCTTCCATCAACCTTGAATTTATTTGGTTACGGGATGAACAAAAGCAAATTTGGCGAAAAACAAGAAACACACAAGAAATCGAAAAGAAAAGGTTTAACGTGGTTCAGTGGAACTTGTCCAGCCTACGTCCACGGTCACAGAGCAGGGTGGGAGGTTCTTTTATTACTAAACCGAGCTCGACCGACCTGTTTTAATGAAGGTCTAATGAAACCGAGCATGTTGTGCTATTTCTTACAAGTAGTTCTCGAATGGAAAATTTTGTAACCCTTACATATGTGATCAACCTTCCCTTATATACTATTCAATACATGGCACTGTTCCCATATCTTTGTGACGCCAGCCCTACAGGTCTGCGGATTTTGGTGATTTATCAGGTTCCCTTCCCCAAACTGCTATCGCCGAAAGTAAGATCTACCCTCTGAATTCATGTCACATTACGCAGTATAGATGCATTGTCAGACTTTTTCATTAATAATGACAGCCTGTTGAATTTCGAATGTGAGAGTTTTGGAGGGAAAAATCTAGCTGTTCCGATCCCACGTCGGTCCTCAAGAGGTCGGTCATATAACGAACTGATATGCCCCCGTAACTTTCGACCTGATCCACAATATTCGAGTTATCAATCCCGATCCTGGAGTGATTAGAAATGAACCGAGCTACCAAGCTATTGTGGTCGGTCTCGGCTCATTCGTTGCCGGTCTTGAAGAACTGAATCATGCTATGTCCTCTGGATGAGTGGAACTTCCCTCTTTGCCCTTACCGAATTGTTCAGAAACCTTTGCCGCAGAAATCCCCATCAACAAAATATATTAAATTCACAATGAGTCATTCTTCATTTTAATAAAATGAGGGCCGTTTAAACTAAATTAAGAAAAACTTTCGTAAAAATGAACTATATACTCATAAATGGATTGTGCATATGAGTTGAGCTATTTTAATATATATAAAACATTGATATAACATTATTTGACTTCACAAACGACATTAGCATAATCATTATAATAAGAATTACACTTGTTATATCTAGTGTCCTTGATTCGAGCTCAATAAGAATTACTTCACAAATGCATGTGCTATTCAACAGTTATCACCCATATCTCATCTCCCTTTAAAGTGGGTCATTATATGCTTGTCCATATGAGTCATATGTCATCGGTCACATATGTTCTCATGTGGTCGGCCCTCGTAAAGGTCATACGAGTGAGATAAGAGGTGCAAAAGACACCATGCCTACTTAGGTTACCAATTGGTATTGAGAATAATCTAAAAATATCCGACCTCAACACTAGTCCCTTAGTTTCTAGTACCGAGTACATGAGCTCAGACGTTCGGCACTTGGAACTTGTGTGAAGTGAAGATTCGACCTCACCACCAATCCTCTAGTTTCTAGTAAAGATAGTTCGATTTCCAGTCATTGTGAAACTTTCTGTCATGCCTTGGTTGAGTTTATGATTATATCATTCTGATGTTGAAGTCAGTGTTTAATGATGAATAAGAGCCTTGTTAACGGGTGATTTTCGTCCCAGGGGCATTTTCGAGATAACCCCCGAGACAATCATCCTTCAACCTTGAATTTGTTTGATTATGAGGAGAACAAATGCAAACGCTATAAAAGGTAAAAAGAACACACAAAGTCGACAATGAGAGTTTTAACGTGGTTCGACGGAGCGAGTCATACCTACGTCCACGGGCACAAAGTGGTGGGGGTGTTTTTTTATTACGAAAACTAACTCGGCCGACCTGTTTGGAGAGAGGTCTAAACGAAACTGAGCTATTTGCCTTTCAAGTTTTTACAAGAGGTGCTCATAATCTTTTATAAATTTCGCTATTTATTTTCCCATCCCGTACAAATGAATTCAACTTCTCTATATATATTCCAGATTTACAACATTGTTACCATGCCTCGATAACACCACCCACGTGATCTCCGACTGATTGATGGGCTCTCTACCCCAAGACCGTCGTCGCCGAAAGCAAATCTACCGTCTGACGGCCTGTCACATCACCCTGTCTTCTTCACTGCCACACGCAATATTAATGATGCCAGGCTGGAAAGATCTCAAGCGGAGATATATGTCACAAGGAAAAGTCCGAAATACCCCGATCATATCTCGGTGTTCAGAAGGTCGACAAACGATCTGCCGATCTGCCCAAACTGTTCCAGTCATGGCCCAGAATATCTGAGTTTATCCGCTTGTTCCAGGAGATAAGATAAGACCAAACCGAGCTTTTGGTCTACTATGGTCGGCCTCGGCTCTGATGTTGTCGGTCTCTGAAATATATGTCATGTTGTGTCTCTGGTCGCGTCGCCCGGTTCCGAGAAGGAAATGTTCGGACTCTCTGACTGTCCGAGGACTGACTAATACATCTGAAAATCTGATCCTCAAAAAATGAAAAATTCCATCTCCATCTCTGCCCTTGCCGAACTGTTCGGATACCTTAGTTGCAGAAATCTCCATCAACATCTGTCCCCTAGTTCTCGGTTCCAACGAGTGTACGAGTTGGTGCCGGGAACTACAAATATCGGAAGTGTGACATCAATCAACTGGTGGTCGGTTCAAGGAACAAAACAGGAAACAACCTCGGCCCCAATGTTCTCGGCCAAAGAAGATTCTGATATCTTTCCAAACGACTCCTCATCTTGAATCAAATACCCCTTTTACCATTCATTCCGGTAGCAGTCCTTTGAGAACCGCAAACCATCACATCTCCTTAAATGCACATCTAATCACCTTTAGGGTTTAACCCGAGCGTGCCACTTGTCAAGAACCCATGGTCTTCTCGCCAAAAAACCAAATAAATCGACTATTCTCGAGGCAACCAAAAGCCTTTCAATCTCAATCGTTCATCATGTTCTGAGAAGATGAAGCCTGAAGGCAACACGCGGCGCATATCCGAGGCTTTCCATCGATCCGACGGCCAAAAAATGCCCCGAGCTGACTATAAGAATGCGAAGTGTAGACAACAGAACCTGGGCGACGCTGTTTCTAGACTCGCGGCCTAGTTGGGAAGTACGAAATAACATGGAGTCGCCACCCGGTGTGAACCGGGACAAAGATTTAGGCCGCACTCACCCCTCGCAAGGGAAGACCTCAAACCGTTGGGTTCGGAATGGTCCCTTACTTATGTCACTTGTGATGATATAATTTGTGCAATGAATCAACCAAGTCAACTCAATAATCATGCTCAAGGGTACTTAGATCTAACATACCTTCATCCAAATAACTCCACGCAATGTAACACAACGAGCATATTGAACCATTAAATCAACATGTATAAATCATTATCCTAAACATCGTAAACTAATAATATGCATAAGGAACAACCTAAATATGCTTTAACAAATAAATAACAAACTAAATTAAACTATGCTTTAAATAATAAACGAATAACCTAAAGACTATAACATGCTCAAATACAAATTTGGATGAGACGAGATACGTGTATCTTAAGTGGTACGTGGCATCGTATCCCGAGTGCAGACGACCATACCCCGTCCATTCGGAATCGGCTATAGAATTTACGTCCGGGTTTCCATCCGATATACCACAAAAGGGAACACATATCCCGCTCGTCTAACAATCACATCATGCCTCAAACGACTCTCATGCAATTATATATCAAAATAAATAAAACAAAAATAAAGAAGATAAGTAATAAATAAAAGGGCCCTCAGGTCTAACCTCTTTTGTCGTCTCTCGAAAGCGCGTCACACGCGCCGTCGGAAGGGTAGATGCTTCGCAAATTTTCTGGTTCACTAATCCAACGCTTTTCCTCGCTGTTCCGCTATTCGGGCTTCTGTTTTCACTCAAGTTTTCAGGCTATTTTTGTACTGTTTTGTTCTCAGTTTTGGCAGCTAATTTTCGAGACTGCAGGGGGGCTGTTGCTCTCTCTCGGTTCTGGCTACTGTTTTCACGTTTGGTTAGGACATATGTGGCCAGTTGTTCACGTGGTTTTTGGGGCTGTATGCATGGGGCTTATTACACGTGCATGGGGGGGTTTCTCGTATGGCTATGATGCTGATGAATGGCGAGAAGGATTCAGTTTAGGGTTTATGTTCTGTGAATGGAGGGCTTCGGTTTAGGCATGTGAAGTTAGGGTTATTGGCTTGTTTGAAGGGCGTAAATGGCGTGTTGGTGCTGCTAGGGTTTAGCGTGAGCAGTGAGGAGAGGCTGTGTGCTCGGTGAAGGCAGTGCGGGGTGTGCGTGTGTGTTGAATATGGTGCTGCGTGTTGATCGTGAAGGGGGGTTGTTCTAGGCTAGATGTGTCGGTGTGTGTATGGGGCAGTTTCGTGAGCTGAGCATGAGTCTTTGCAGTGGGTTATTTGGCATGTGGAGCAGTGAGCTGTTATGTATTGCCGAGAGAGAGATCCAGTGGAGGCGTGAGCAGTTTAGGGTTTCAGAGGGAAGGGTTAGAGCGAGAGAGAGGGACGGTAATGCAAGGGTATTTTGTGGTGTTTTTTCGTGAATGAGCTAGCTCGGGCTTGTGGCTTGGTGTGATGGTCTTTTGTGTGAGAGGCAGCAACATGATGAAGGAGGTAGTGAGCTGTTTGATAATAGGTGTGAATGGCTACGTGTGTATGGGTTGGAGCAGTGAAGGGAGGTGGCTAATGTGGTGGTGATATGCGTGAAGGTGATGAAGGGCCATATTGCCGAGAGATATGTGAGAGGCTAAGGGTGCATGGATGCTGTGTGTGTGAGATCTGTGTGGTGATGCTTATGGGGCTGTTGAAGGTGGAAGGCTGAGGGAGACTGGTTTGAAGGTTCTATGGCGTTAGTAGCTGTGTCAGCGCATGGTGGAGGGCTGCTAGAGTTGTTGAACCTCCTGCTTGCTAGGTTTCAATTTGGCGTCTCCCTCATCCCTCCAGTGAAGTGGCGTTAATGGCGATTTGAAGGTTGTCTCGGGTTCTTGGCGTGGGGCCATGAGGGTGGCAGACTGCTCAGGGTTTATTCATTGTTTGAAGTGTGCGGCTGAGGGAGATGAGAGGGATTGAAGCCGTGAGTAAGATGAAGATTAGGGTTTATTCTCTTATTTGTTTGTGCCGTGTGAGAGAGATAGGCCAGCCAAGGCAGTTAAGGTTTGTTGGATGCTTATATAGTGAGAGGGTAGGGTTAGGGTTATGCATGGCTTTAATAGGAAATAAAATCAATTAATTGGGGAATTTATTTAAATGGTGAGTGGTTTATTTGTTTTAGGAAAAGATTTATTTAATTTTGATATTAGTTTTAATTTAATTTAAATTTAATTTGTTTTAATTTAATTTAAATTGGAATTAATTTGATTTAGTTTAAATGGATTTTAATTTGATTTAGTTTAATTTCAATTTAGTTATTTAATTTAATTTTAATTATTTTTTAATTCAATTTAATTTGTGACATATATTTTAAATGTTTTAATTATTTAATTTGTGAGATGTGATTTAATGGGTTTGGTGTGTTTTAAAATAGAGGTCCAACAAGCGAACCCGAAGCGAAACAAGCGAGTTAAATCCGACCAAAATATCAATTTCCAACTTTACCCTTCCGACGTCCGTTTCCCGCGGCTTTCACAATCAAAGAGGTAGTGTCTCCATACGAGACTCATCATCGGGACTTATATGTAAAAATGCAGTGTCTACAGTCGCCCCCACTTTGATGGGACTTGTGTAATGTGTAACAGTGACAATCCTATCAAAGTTATGCAATGCATTTTTACTTATCTGGCTCGCCAGCTGCCACCTGACTCGCCTGTTGCCTCGAACTGAGGTGATGATGCAGTGGACCTCGATCTTGGGACGCATCCCAATAACTGCAACCGACAACGGGGGCCTCGACCCTGGGACGCATCCCAATACTGCTGACAATGTGGGCCTCGACCCTGGGACGCATCCCAAAAACCAAAGATGCAGTGGGCCTCGACCCTGGGACGCATCCCAATAACTGCAACCGACAACGGGGGCCTCGACCCTAGGACGCATCCCAATACCGCTGACAAACTATGGGCCTCGACCCTGGGACGTATCCCGAAAATGATGATGTAGTGGGCACCTCGACCCTGGGCACCTCGACCCGGAACTACAACCGACAACAGGGGCACCTCGACCCTGGGCACCTCGACCCAACACCGCTGACAATAGGGACCTCGCCCTCGAACTGATGATGTAGTGGGCACCTCGACCCTGGGCACCTCGACCCGGAACTACAACCGACAACGGGGGCACCTCGACCCAACACGCTGACAATAGGGACCTCGCCCTCAAACTGATGATGTAGTGGGCACCTCGACCCTGGGCACCTCGACCCTGGGCACCTCGACCCAACACCGCTGACAATAGGGACATCGCCCTCGAACTGATGATGTAGTGGGCACCTCGACCCGGAACTACAACCGAAAACAGGGGCACCTCGACCCTGGGCACCTCGACCCAATACCGCTGACAATAGGGACCTCGCCCTTGAACTGATGATGTAGTGGGTCCTCGACCCTGGGACGCATCCCGGAACTACAACTGATGATATGGGCCTCGCCCCTGAACTGATACTGACGTGGGCCTCGTCCCCAGACTGATGTGGGCCTCGCCCCAGACTTATACTGATGTGGGCCTCGCCCTAAACTGATACTAGTGTGGGCCTCGCCCTAGGACTCATCCCCAAGCTGATACTGATGTAGGCCTCACCCCAGATTAATACTTATATGGGCCTCGCCCCCAGACTGATACTGATGTGGGCCTCGCCTCCCAGACTGACACTAATGTGGGCCTCGCCCCAAACTGATACTAATGTGGGCCTCACCCCCAGATTGATGTTGATGTGAGCCTCGCCCCCAGACTGAAACTGATGTGGGCCTCGCCCCAAACTGATATGGGTCTCGCCCCAAACTGATACTAATGTGGGCCTCGCCCCAAACTGATGTGGGCCTCGCCCCCAAACTGATATTGGCCTCGCCCCAAACTGATACTGATATGGGTCTCGCCCCCCAGACTGATACTGATGTGGGCCTCGGCCTTTGGACTCATCCCCAAAACTGATGCTGATGCTGATGTAATGGTTCATTCCCGAACTGTACTGTATGAGATGGTCCATTCCTGAACCATTACTGTGAGGTGGTCCATTCCTGAACTGTTACTGTGAGGTGGTCCATTCCCGAACCGTGTTGTGAGGTGATCCATTCCCGAACCGTGCTCCATTCTTGGAGTGTCATTCCCGGCTTTTGTTCATTCCCGAACTGTGCTCCATTCTCGGAGTGCCATTCTCGACTTGTTCATTCTCGAACTCTGCTTCATTTCTCGGATTACCATTACCGGCCCGCTTTTCATTCTCGAACTCTGATCCATTCTCGGATTACCATTCCCGGCTTGTTCATTCTCGAACTCTGATCCATTCTTGGATTACCATTCTCGGCTTGTCAATTCTCGAACTCTGATCCATTCTCGGATTACCATTCCCTTCCCGGCTTGTTCATTCTCGAACTCTGATCCATTCTCGGATTACCATTTCCAGCTTGTTCATTCTCGAACTCTGATCCATTCTCGGATTACCATTTCCGGCTTGTTCATTCTCGAACTCTGATCCATTCTCGGATTACCATTCTCGGCTTGTCCATTCTCGAACTTTGATCCATTCTCGGATTACCATTCTCGGATTACCATACCTAGCAGAACTGTTCTGATATCTCCATACCCGAAGTACCGTATCTGGCAGAGCTGATCTGATATCTCCATACCTGGCAGAACTAATACTGAACCAATGTGGGCCTCGCCCCCAGAATGCCATACCCGGTAAGACTGATACTAGTGATGTGATGTGGGCCTCGCCCCAAAATGCCATACCCGGCAATACTAATACTGATAATGATATGGGCCTCGCCCCCAGAGTGTCATACCCGACAAGACTACTACTGATAATGATATGGGCCTCGCCCCCGAACTGTTACTAATATGGGCCTCGCCCCCAAACTGATACCGATATGGACATCGTCCCAAACTGATACTGATATGGGCCTCGCCCCCATAGTGTCATACTCGACCAGACTAATAATGATAATGAGGGCTTCACCCCAGAGTGCCATGCCCCGCAAGACTGATGCTGATGCTAATGTGGGCCTCGCCCCCAAAGTGCCATACCCTGCGAAACTGATGCTGATGGTTCATTTCCGAACTGTGCTGAATGTGGGCTTCATTCCTGAAACTGGTGATAATGTGGGCCTCGACCCTAAGATTCATTCCAAAACTCTGACGATGTGGGCCTCGACCCTGTGATTCATTCCCGAACTGAAACTGATATAGGCTTCAACCCTGGGACTCATCCCCGAAACTAATGCTGATTCATTTCTGAAACTGACTGTACTGTTGCTGCTTCTGATTGGCTTGTCTTTGCTGCTTTCTATTTTTCTTCTTTGAAACCTGTGAATACAAAACGAAACAAACACAAAAAAGAATGCAAGATATGTTATGTGTATGCATGCATGCATGAATGAATTTCCTATTCCGTTGGGTTAGGTCTTCTGCCAGTTTTCCAGGTGATTGCACAGTCTTCTCTCTGGTCTCATGGCTCAATTTCTTGTTATATCCCGGATTCACGAGATGGTTTATTGGTCGCCCCCAATCTTGATTTAGCTTTCTGCTCCCTGCTGTTTGCACTTGGTCAAGATGAACCACATGGTGGGGCCTTCCATATCATCATGCTATTACAAGCTACGAACTAGTCTCAATAGTTATACATATAATTGCCCTCAAAGAGTGCCCAGTATTGAAACCAGAGAACCTTCAAAACATTCGATGCAACTCAAATCCAAGTCTTTGAATAAATGATCTAAGCCAGACTCAAAGTGTGTGTGTGCAAAGGTTCTTTCACAGCTTGATCCTTAAGTAAGCCAACTCAATGATTTCGTTTCAAAAATCGGGATCGATGGGTCAAACCAACCTAGATGTCTCAATTATGCCTGCAGTTGCTTTTCTGTGCTCAATGTGGTATGGTTTTCTTTCTTTTCCTTTGTCTCTCTCTTTTTCTTTTCATTTTGAACTTCATTTTTTTCCTCTTTTTTTTTTCTTCTTTTTGTTTTTTTCTCTTTTTTTTTTCAACACACCTACCCTTTAAGGTAGCATTTCTCCTCATGGTGGTCCTAATACTCGCCCATGAGTAGCTTCACGCTTATCGGTTATAGGTGGTTCATTTTTTTTTCTTTAGATACTTTTCTTTCATTTTCAACCATACCACACATCATAACATAAGCAAATCAAGATAGACATCTAAGCAAACGGTCATTCACCGACCTACAATTTCTTCGACTAGTCACTTTGCTAACTACTCAGGTTTTCACTGCTAAGAACCATAATCAAGTGCTTACGAGTCTAACATAGATCAATCACTCAAAGTATCAGATAAAAACACATCAAGAGTTTATTGTTTCTAAGATTTCACCCTAAAACAAAGAATTTCATCATCGGACTTACGTCTAACTATTAAGGACTAAACTACATTTTTTTTTTTGAAGGCTCTCCCAATGGTCTTTCTATCCTTTTCGTAAGGTTTTCTATTTCTCGATTTCCTTTTCCTCGCTATCCATGTTTGATAGACCCTTCTTTGACAATTCTTCTTTTATCCCTAACCCAACGGATATCTATGATGGCTTTTAAGACACAGAGGGTTAACGTGATGCGTGAATGCATGAGATGCGTGCGATGTATGAGATATAATATTCATGTGGTTTTCAAAAGCATAAAGGGGCAACTCCTATAGGATATATAACTATGGTTCACATGTGGGTTTATGACAATGCCTTTGATTGAACTCCCTCAACCCACTATAGAAACTATCAACTAATGCACAAATTATACACATCACAAGACATGATTTCGGGGCCGATTCTCTATCCTCAGTGGAGTCGCCAGACTGTAGACAACAGAACCTGGGTGACGCTGTTTCTAGACTCGCGGCCTAGTTGGGAAGTACGAAATAACATGGAGTCGCCACCCGGTGTGAACCGGGACAAAGATTTAAGGCCGCACTCACCCCTCGCAAGGGAAGACCTCAAACCGTTGGGTTCGGAATGGTCCCTTACTTATGTCACTTGTGATGATATAATTTGTGCAATGAATCAACCAAGTCAACTCAATAATCATGCTCAAGGGTACTTAGATCTAACATACCTTCATCCAAATAACTCCACGCAATGTAACACAACGAGCATATTGAACCATTAAATCAACATGTATAAATCATTATCCTAACACATCGTAAACTAATAATATGCATAAGGAACAACCTAAATATGCTTTAACAAATAAATAACAAACTAAATTAAACTATGCTTTAAATAATAAACGAATAACCTAAAGACTATAACATGCTCAAATACAAATTTGGATGAGACGAGATACGTGTATCTTAAGTGGTACGTGGCATCGTATCCCGAGTGCAGACCATACTACCGTCCATTCGGAATCGGCTATAGAATTTACGTCCGGGTTTCCATCCGATATACCACAAAAGGGAACACATATCCCGCTCGTCTAACAATCACATCATGCCTCAAACGACTCTCATGCAATTATATATCAAAATAAATAAAACAAAAATAAAGAAGATAAGTAATAAATAAAAGGGCCCTCAGGTCTAACCTCTTTTGTCGTCTCTCGAAAGCGCGTCACACGGCCGTCGGAAGGGTAGATGCTTCGCAAATTTTCTGGTTCACTAATCCAACGCTTTTCCTCGTTGTTCCGCTATTCGGGCTTCTGTTTTCACTCAAGTTTTCAGGCTATTTTTGTACTGTTTTGTTCTCAGTTTTGGCAGCTAATTTTCGAGACTGCAGGGGGGCTGTTTGCTCTCGGTTCTGGCTACTGTTTTCACGTTTGGTTAGGACATATGTGGCCAGTTGTTCACGTGGTTTTTGGGGCTGTATGCATGGGGCTTATTACACGTGCATGGGGGGGTTTCTCGGCTATGGCTGATGAATGGCGAGAAGGATTCAGTTTAGGGTTTATGTTCTGTGAATGGAGGGCTTCGGTTTAGGCATGTGAAGTTAGGGTTATTGGCTTGTTTGAAGGGCGTAAATGGCGTGTTGGTGCTGCTAGGGTTTAGCGTGAGCAGTGAGGAGAGGCTGTGTGCTCGGTGAAGGCAGTGCGGGGTGTGCGTGTGTGTTGAATATGGTGCTGCGTGTTGATCGTGAAGGGGGGTTGTTCTAGGCTAGATGTGTCGGTGTGTGTATGGGGCAGTTTCGTGAGCTGAGCATGAGTCTTTGTAGTGGGTTATTTGGCATGTGGAGCAGTGAGCTGTTATGTATTTCCGAGAGAGAGATCCAGTGGAGGCGTGAGCAGTTTAGGGTTTCAGAGGGAGGGTTAGAGCGAGAGAGAGGGACGGTAATGCAAGGGTATTTTGTGGTGTTTTTTCGTGAATGAGCTAGCTCGGGCTTGTGGCTTGGTGTGATGGTCTTTTGTGTGAGAGGCAGCAACATGATGAAGGAGGTAGTGAGCTGTTTGATAATAGGTGTGAATGGCTACGTGTGTATGGGTTGGAGCAGTGAAGGGAGGTGGCTAATGTGGTGGTGATATGCGTGAAGGTGATGAAGGGCCATATTGCCGAGAGATATGTGAGAGGCTAAGGGTGCATGGATGCTGTGTGTGTGAGATCTGTGTGGTGATGCTTATGGGGCTGTTGAAGGTGGAAGGCTGAGGGAGACTGGTTTGAAGGTTCTATGGCGTTAGTAGCTGTGTCAGCGCATGGTGGAGGGCTGCTAGAGTTGTTGAACCTCATGCTTGCTAGGTTTCAATTTGGCGTCTCCCTCATCCCTCCAGTGAAGTGGCGTTAATGGCGATTTGAAGGTTGTCTCGGGTTCTTGGCGTGGGGCCATGAGGGTGGCAGACTGCTCAGGGTTTATTCATTGTTTGAAGTGTGCGGCTGAGGGAGATGAGAGGGATTGAAGCCGTGAGTAAGATGAAGATTATGGTTTATTCTCTTATTTGTTTGTGCCGTGTGAGAGAGATAGGCCAGCCAAGGCAGTTAAGTTTGTTGGATGCTTATATAGTGAGAGGGTAGGGTTAGGGTTATGCATGGCTTTAATAGGAAATAAAATCAATTAATTGGGGAATTTATTTAAATGGTGAGTGGTTTATTTGTTTTAGGAAAAGATTATTTAATTTTGATATTAGTTTTAATTTAATTTAAATTTAATTTGTTTTAATTTAATTTAAATTGGAATTAATTTGATTTAGTTTAAATGGATTTTAATTTGATTTAGTTTAATTTCAATTTAGTTATTTAATTTAATTTTAATTATTTTAATTCAATTTAATTTGTGACATATATTTTAAATGTTTTAATTATTTAATTTGTGAGATGTGATTTAATGGGTTTGGTGTGTTTTAAAATAGAGGTCCAACAAGCGAACCCGAAGCGAAACAAGCGAGTTAAATCCGACCAAAATATCAATTTCCAACTTTACCCTTCCGACGTCCGTTTCCCGCGGCTTTCACAATCAAAGAGGTAGTGTCTCCATACGAGACTCATCATCGGGACTTATATGTAAAAATGCAGTATCTACACGAAGCAACACTTATTTCTCTCTTTTACGAAAATCTAACTTCTCACAGTGCAAGAGCTTCTTCGTCCTTGAGACCAGTAACCTTCCATTCCGGCCAAATCGGCCGCCAACGCATCATCTCACACTAAGTAAGTTCCTGTTCGACCCCTCTCTTTTCATTCACTACATTCTACCATAGATGTTCGTTGCTTGCAGATGTTTGTTTACCTGCTATTGCTTGTTCTTTATTTCTTCTGGCATGTTAACCTCCTTATTCAGTGCCGCAAAACATGTTTCGGGTTGGGTGCTGAGTGTAGCATGTATATGTTTTCTGGTTGGAGGATGGGTATTGGGGTAAGATGTATGTGTTTCGGGTTTTTTGTGTTTTGTGTTTGGTGTGGTGTTTTAGGAAGAGACTTGCTGTGTGTGGCCATTACGAGGACATTTAGAGACTCTAAGCCTAGGTTCTTGGAAGTCAGAGTAGCTTTTCAAGACCGCCGTGCTTCGAACTAACCACTAGTTGACTTTCTCATCCACTGCGATTGTCAAGAATGTCTGACGTTGAATCCTCTTTAGCCAAGCCTGCAAAACCTCAACCTCATCGTGCTGAAGAATCCTCCTCCAGCTCGGGATCTCCCAGCCTAGAGGAATTGGATACCACCCCAACCCCCTCTCAAGAGGAGAATGATAATTACCACCATAGAATTCCTCGGAAGAACTCTGAACTGGGCGAATTAAACTATTATGCCTTGCACATGAACCAACCTTCCACCATTACGGAAGAGGCATTGGGCGTACTCCGCCATCAGTACGAAATCCTAATTGATATTGCTCTTGAGGTCCTTGGTCTGCTTGAGCGCGCAAGCAAACCTGACTCCGGCTCGGTGGCCTTTCTTCCCTCATTCTTCGAATACGGTCTTCGGCTTCCCATTCAACCGTACTTTGCGGGGATGCTGGCCAGGATGGAGATTGCCCACTGCCAATTAAACTTGAATAGCTGGAGAATACTGGCCGGCTTGTATGTGATTAGGGACAAGGCATGCCTCAGAGAACCGATCTTCGAAGAGCTGAAAAGGCTATACAAATTGAAGGCCAACCCCAGATCCCATCACAGTTGGTACTACCTCTCCTCATACGCCGACGCCTCTATCCTCATCAAAGACCTTCCCCAAACCAACAAAAATTTTAAACACCCTTGGTTCTGGGCTGTAGGCGACTGAGGACGAACTTGGCCGACGTGCTCAGAGGAGATAGAGGTCCCAGATGTTTCAGAGCGGGAGGTTATGAACCGAACCCTTAGCTTCTTTTCCTTAATTTTGTGATAGTACTAACCCTCCAATCCTTCTCAGCCTGCTGGAGGAATCCTCACAAGGTCACCCATGAAGTCCGATATAGGATCATGATGGCTCGAAGTCTCGCCAGTCATTGGAAGAAAGTAGTCAATAACGTGACCTTTGTGGAGTCGGGCCTCATTCGGAGCGCACCCCCACAAGCCCCAGGGTGGTTAGGCAACTTCCCACTAACCTTCAAATAGATTCCCCGTGCTCAACCAAAATGTGAATGAAGTTATCGGAATTTTGAAAACTGACCATAATCTTTGCCTTGTGTTTTGCACGAATGTCGCAGCAACCCAAATTCCTTGAGCGGCTCCAAGGTGCAACAAAGAGGCCTAGGTCGAGCGATTCCGGGAGTTCTTGGAGACGGTTGACCACTCCGATTCCCACGAAGGTCAAAGAAAAAACTAAACTGGTTGCTCGGTCAGCGGTACAACCTTCATCTTCTTCTGCTAGGGCGGTTCCGAACACAACGGTCCGACCCACTTCTGGCTCCTCCAGGCCGGTGAACAAACGCCGACGCTCTCTTGGAGAAGGAGCAACCGAGCTTCAAGATGATGATGAGGATGAACAACCTTTGATCAGAAGGTCCGCTGCTCGTGGGGAGAGGAGAACTGTCGGGGCCTCTCCCAAAACCGGAAAGGGTGTTGCGGCGCTGAGGGTGGATAACCTCAACGAAAAGGTCCGAGAGACCACTTCTCATCTGGTGTCGACATTCAATCAGCTAGCTGAAGCAGTGCCCCTTGAGAATATCCCGGAATAAGAGGACGTCTTTTCTGAGGATGTGATTACTGGGTTCTGCACCCGGATGGCCGATGTAATCATGCTTTCCTTCTTCCGCTCTTCGTTTTTACTCAATTGGAATCCAATTTATTCTTTTCCTTTCTACAGGCTAACTATATGATGGCCCGGAACAATGACTTGCTCCTGAGTGTAGGAGTTAAATCAAGTCCCAAGATCAACAAGTCAAGCATAAAAATGAGTATGAACACAACAAAGGAGGTGCGAAATATACTCACATTGAATTTTGGTTTTGATGAAATGAACACAAGTTGCGTTTCTGCTTCCTCCAAGCTCACGGCAACAGCTCTCCAAGGCAGTGGGCTGCTCGGTTTGGACTGGTTTGGTTCCTCCAAGAATCGGCCATGCATGGACTCCATTGAAGCTCAAAGCTTCAAGCTCCAAAAATTAAATCCAAGCTCATGAAGACACTTCCCTATCACCTATGTATCACTCATGGTGTGCTAGCACTAAGTCTTCTTCAATTTTACTTCTCAAAAAATTCGGTCAAACCAGTAAAAATCAAGAAGAAAATCGGATGTGAAGCCGTGAGATGCAGAAGAAGAAAAGAGAGGGAGATGAGGAAACCGTATGCCTTGCATGTTGGAGAGAGAGAATGATAAGTTAGAAAATAAAAAATGTAAAAAGGTTTATATAATTTCCAAAATTATTTAATAAACCATTTACTTTTTCTATTTAAAATTAAAGCAAAAGCTTTCAATCAACTTATCACCCATCATTTCAACTTTTTACTTTAAGTCACATCACATCACTTTAATAAAGTGACATGTTGTCAAGTCACATCACTCAAAGTGACAATTGATTTGACGCATGATGTGACAAATGATTTGACGCTTGATGTGACTCGCGTGCCGCGCTCGAATTCGAAATGCGAATGCGCTCGCAATCACTCTCGGGCTCGGGTTCGCTAATTCCAAATTAACGAATTTTCCGTCGCGTCGTAATTAAGTGATTACGCCTAGCGAATTCACTATTCACGTCGCTAACGAATTAATTCTAAATTAATTCGTTCGCCCGAATTAAAATCTAATTTTAATTCCGCGTCAAAATCCAATTTCGATTAATATATCGAATATATTAATTTATCGATTAATTCCAAATTAATCGTTCTCTCTCTTAATTAATATTTTATCCCAGATAAAATATCTCCGCAAATAATCCCAGATTAATTTTCTCTCTCATCGAATTAATCCCAGATTAATTCTATCTCTCTCTTCTAATTAATCCCAGATTAATCAAAGTGCGAGTCATACGTCATCGGTGAATCTTCAGGAACCGACCCATGAGATCTCCGGATATGTTGGCAGTAAATACGATCGTCGGACTGTCCGAACACGTAAGTACCTCGTACTACGTTTATATCGATTTACAAGACAAGGTTGGCTTCTAGCAAAGCGCCATGCCTACCCAATTCTCCAGAAATATTCTTACAGGAATATATAGATCTGTATCAAGCGTAGTATACCGTAGTATTGTGTATATTGGCCCAGTATCGGATAGTCACGTGCTAGGGCTGGGGCTGGATAAGTGTCTGCCCCGTCCGAAGCACATGTCGGATGTCTGGTAACTTAGTCTCTATAATCGGATATACATGACCTGGTCACAATATCCCGATTGGTTGCGCAACACTCAAGAGCACTAGTACCGTATCCTGCGTGACATCAACTCCAATATGACTGAAGTGACACTTCCGTCTTGACATCACACCCAATACTCTACGACTCTCTGATAAACCCAGAAGTGGTGTACTCAGAACCTGTTAAAAGTCCCCTACCACCAAAACCAAAGTTTATCGATTATCGTAAGTATTAGCGATGCAAGTCTCAGGTTAAGACTATACACACCTACCTTGATTTCGGCCTCCATAGACACATAGTCATAATACCAATGGGATTCCGAGGGGTCTATCCAGAGCGAAGCTGTTTCCCGTACCATCGGTGAAACACGACCTCCTATCGCACTTGCATAAGTATCCAATACTTATATATATGAGAACTATGCCGTTGTGCCCTCACAACACGCACAAGTGCAATACTAGCCTATTCCGCATTATCGATGTCCATTCTCGATAATACTCCGGCTAGGGATATTTAATGATTAAACCTTCGGGGACTGATACTGTCTCATATCATTCTCAGTCCAGGTACTAATCATAGGGACCTCTCTTCATTTATATATCTATGGTGATCTAATCACAAATGATGAGAGTGCAATTTCTTTGTCACATAGTTAATTTGCTACAACAACACAATGATCTGTGCAAATAGTGACGCTATGGGTCATTTTGTCCAACACTGAGTCCCTTGTCCGAGGGGGGCCAAGTACAGAGGCTTCAAGGCCAAATCACGGAGCGGGAGGCCGAGCTAGCCAAGAAGGAGGAGACAATCAAAATTATTGAGCAGACTGCGGCCGAGGCTATCGCCATGAAGGAGTCCTTCCGTAATGCCTCAGCCATTGCCAAGATTAAAATGGAGGCCACCGAGGAGGAAAACAAACGCCTGAGGTGGGGGTGGCAAATGTTGAATCCAAACTGAAGGCAATGACTGAAGAGAGAGATCGGGCTTGTGGTGAGCTGAAAAGAAAGAAACCCAACTGGAGGACGAGCGAGAGAAAATCAGGCTTGAGGGGGTTGGCGACTACGCTAAACTTATTCCTATAGTGATGCCCGACATAGATGATGAGTGGTAATTATATCATTATTTCCCTCTCATTTAACTTAATAATTTGTATAGTTTCTTGAGTTTTGTGAATATTTTGATGTGTTTTGTGTTATTTTGTAGATAAATAGAGTTTCAGGACATTTTGGAGGTGATTTGGACCAAAACAGTGAAAAATGGAAAAATGGCATTTTGGTAATTTTGGCGCGTCGCGACGCCTAACGTGCACCTAGTCCATGCTAACGTGTGCCGGGTCCACAAGTCAGAATCAGAGAAGTTTGACTTTGCTAACGTGCATCGTGCCATGTGTCACCATCACAGACGATATGCTAACGTGCGCCATGCCACATGTCATAATCCTACGGTGCCGACAATCACCATTTCCACGTGTGCCATGTGTCACTCCACGTCAGCGTCCACATCATCAGTTGACCTAGTCAACATGCCACCTCACCGCCATGTCATCATAAACCAATCATGAAGTGCCACGTGTCGCAATCCTATGGTGCCGACAGTCGCAATTGCCATGTCAGCATAATAATTGAGTTGTTAGCCGCGGGGGGTAAACATAATTGAAACTTAAATGTAATGAATCCAGATAATTTGGTTGACATAGACATATGGTTCAATTGGGTTAAACTGGGTATTTGTGTCTGACCATCGACAGAGGCTTTCACATAATTTAGTGTTCCAGGTTAATAAATCAATATATTAGTGTTCGCGAGCTAGTTCCCCATCCTTTGGAGGAAATCCAGTACCCCGAGCCTTTATTTGTCATGCCAATGTCCTATTTCCCCTCCCCTGAAGTGCCTGAACCCGAACTGGAAGCCCCTCTTGGTTCTTGCCTCCCAAGTCGAAACTGAGATACCTCTTACCGGGCCCGTATCTGACATCCAGCCATCCGAACCTATCCAAAAAGAAACAACTGCCCATGTGCGGGCTAATTAAAGAGGGTAACCCGAATGAGGCCCATGTAAACTCTAAACAATATACTCTCACTTTTTTGTAATAACAATCATAGCTTTTTCTACGTAATATATTGTGTATGTCTCAGTTACTGATTTCCATACTTAGCTTATTTTCTGCACGTAACTTGCTTAACTTGCACTTCTGAATTTGAATGTGGTGATGAACCTTGATCCCGACCAATTCGAATCCGACCAAGAGGGGAACGCTCCATCCCCGAGCCGGTGATATCGACTCGGTGGGATGCAACTCGGCCCCAAATTGAAGAAACACTTGGCTCTGGGGGAATGCTTCCTCCCCAGTCCAACAAGGATCCGACAATGGAGGAATGTTCCTTCCCGATGCCGATGATACGATCTCGGTGGGACGTAACCCTATCCCGAGTTGAAGAAATACTTGGCGTTGAGGGAATGTTACCTCCCCAGACTAGTAAAGATCCGGCCATGAGAGAATGCTCCGTCCCAATGCCGATGACACGAGCTTGGTATGACGTAACTCGACCCCGAGTTGGTGGAACAAAGCATTGGCGGAACGAATCCAGCCCCGAGCAGGTGGAACAAAGCATCAGTGGAACGAATCCAGCCCCGAACAGGTGGAACAAAGCATCGACGGAACAAATCCAGCCTTGAATAGGTGGAACAAAGCATCGGCGGAACGAATCCAGCCCCGAGCAGTGGGAATAAAGCATCGACGAAACGAATCCAGCCCCGAGCAAGTGGAACAAAGCATCGGCAGAATGAATCTAGCCCCGAGCAGGTGGAACAAAGCATCGACAGAACGAATCCATCCCCGAGCTGATGGAACAAAGCATCGACAGAACGAATCTAGCCCGAGCTGGTGGAACATCTGAGACTTACACGAGGGAAGATTTTCAACCTTTGAGGCTCTGCGGATCTCGACGCGGTCGTCCCCTTACCGGGCATTGGCGAAAAAACAAAAATGGAACAAGATAAAGTTAACAAAATGGAGGTGACTTAACACATACTCCACACAAACCAAAAAAGAATAACAACTCGGGTGCCCCGAGGCATCGTCATGCCTGGTGCCTCCCCAAACACAATTCTGAATCTTACAACTCAGCGTCCCGGCTAGCCAGGCTACAGATCGGTGAGCGGCCGAGACCCTGAGGGCAGTAACCTCCTCATGCTGGGCGGCTCTGGAGTCTGTAAGCTCTATGTGGGCAGAAAAATCCTCATGTCATGCTTCTCCTAATCCGAGGCGGTTCGACAGATACCCCATGAGGGAAGAAGACACCCCGTGTGCGCCATCCCTTGGGTGTTTCTCAACAGGACTCACCAGCCGACTCGCATGGGAAGAAACCTCCATGGGTCCGGTTTACCCGGGACCACAATGGTCATGGAGGCCATTTTTCCGTCCCCATGCCATGTGCTCCGATGGTTCTCAGAGGGATTCACCAGCCAACTCGCATGGGAAAAAACCTCCATGGGTAGTAACGTTTTGGCCTCGGGGGTTTGATAATGACACTCGGGATTGGCGTGCCGCGATGGGTTCGTGCTTTTCCCACATGTACCTCATCCCTTGATGCGTTCTGGATCCTTAAAGGTGAAAGGAGCTAGGCCGACATACTTCCGCCTAGAGGTTGATAATGACACAATGGGATTGGCGTGCCACGGGCTTGGTGCCTTTCCCGACTACCTATCACCCCCTTCACATCGAGCACATCCCAAGAATATTGAACATAGCTTTCTCATTCAATTAACAAACAAGTAAATGGGACACGTTTCTTAATTCAAAATAGAAAGTTTTATTCATATTCAAGGGATCTGCTGCCCTTCTTACAACTCTTTGCGGGTCCTTTTAAGAGAGACTTTTACAATAATCTATTGTTCTTATCTTGGCAATCTGACACATCTTCTAGTCAGAGCTTGCTTCAAGACCGTGTCAACAGGAATTCTCCAAACCGAGCTTTCCAATATCATTTCCAAGCAAGTCTGGAAGCCCAACATGGGTCTTCTGTTTGGCTCATTGTGGCCCGCCCCATGTATGCATGGCAATGGGCCGGGCCGGGCCCGGGCTTTGAAAAGCCCGGCCCGAGCCCGGCTAAAAAAATTGGCCCGGCCGGCCAAAAGCCCGGCCCGGGCCTCTGCCGGGCCGGGCCGGGCCGGCCCGAGTCGGCCGGGCTCGGGCTCGGCCAAACCCGGCCCGAATTGTAAAAAAAAAAAAATTAATACATTCTTGAAATGCAAAAATTACAAGACAATTTATAAATACATAAAAAATATATATATATTTCATCAATGAACTAACAATCCAAACTTCCACAAAATCACAAATAAATACATGATAAATCAAAAGTTTCAATGTTTCATCCATAAACTAACATCCAAAATTCAAAAATAAATACATCAAAAGTTTCAATATTTCATCCATAAATTAACAATCCAAAATTCACAAATAAATACATCAAAAGTTTCAATATTTCATCCATAAACTAACAATCCAAAATTCCACAAAATCACAAAGAAATACATCACAAGTTATAATATTTCATCAATAAACTAACAGTTCAATTATCCAAATACCAGTATACCACAAACTAATACATCAAACTAATCCAACTCGTGTGGCTCACAGTCTTCTTCCACACCATCCATCAATTCCTCTCCAGAGATTATAAGTTCTTCAGGAATAAGACCTAATGACAAAAAAATATTAAAACATGTAAATCAAAGAAAATAATTAATTAAGAAATCATCATTAAAGTCTTATACCTCTCTCAGAAGCCCATAACCAATTTTGAGTGCACATTATTGCTTCCAAAGTGTCAGGATGTAATTTGGCACGATGTGGACTCAAATGTCTCCCCCCGGTACTAAAAGCAGACTCTGATGCCACAGTCGTAATAGGAATGGCTAATATATCTTTAGCAATCTCAGCCAAAATAGGATATTTTGCTTTATTTGTCTTCCACCAATTCAAAATATTGAAGTCTGGAGTTCTAGCAATTAAAGGCTCCTCTAAGTACCTCTCAAGATCGGACTTTGATATTGTCATATGATTACTTTGAGTGGCAAAAGAATCAAAGTCAGATAAATCTAAAAAGGAAGATGAATCAATGGTGACAGTATTATGGGGATGAACAACTGAAGTAGAAGATTCACCACCAACTAGAGACTTAGCTTCATAATATTTAACTATCTCTTCAGAAAGTTGACGTGCTCTCATAATTTGGCCTGCAACACCCACACCATAAATCTTTGGAAAATAATAATCAATTAACACCATCTTAAACCGTGGGTCAAGAATGACGGCCATAACCAACACCCCATGAATCTCTTGCCAATATTTCTCAAACTTGGCAATCATAATAGAGGCCATTTGTTTAACTTGAGGAACATGAGACATTTGCCACTCCATCAAAGACATCTTCATTTTACAAGCCAATGGAAAAAACATATTGGCTGTAGGATAGTTCGTACCTGAAAACATCTCCGTCAACAAATAAAATGGACGTAAATATTCTAGCATTTTTTCAGCCATTTCCCATTCCGCTTCAGAAGGCAAACATTTATAATGAGGCTCAATTTGTTGCACTCGAGGAAAAACTTTTTTGTACTTAACTGCAATATCAAGCATGACAAATGTAGAATTCCATCTAGTCGGACAATCAAGCACCAACTTTCTTTCAACCTTAGTCAATGATTGGCGAGCAGACATCATAAAAGTTTCAATCCTTTTCGGTGTGCTGTTCCAATAAGCAACACTCTCCCTAATCTTTGCAATACCTCCTTCAATCACGGTCAAACCATCCTTTACAATTAGGTTCAAAATATGAGCTGCACACCTCATATGAAAAAATTTACCACCCAATATCATAGTTTCAGTTGAAAGCATTCCCTTCAATCTTTCTACCATTGCGTCATTTGTTGAACAATTGTCCAAAGTCACCGTTGACAACTTTCGATCCACATTGCAATCCATCATACATTTAATTAAAACTTGAGATAGACACTCCGCAGTATGTGGAGCTGGTACATATATGAACCTACATATACATAATGTTTGTAATTAAATATTAGCATATTCAACAAATAAGTTAAACATAATATTTGACACAAAATTAAATTACCTTAAGACTCGACTTTGTAAATGCCATGAGTTGTCAATGAAATGTCCTGTAACAACCATATACCCTTTCTTTTGGTTACTAGCAGTCCACATGTCAGTTGTAATAGCAACTCTGCTGTCATTAATGTTCAACAAATTCATAATTTTCACCTTTTCTGATTTATACAACTTGAAAAGTTCCGACTTTAAAGTGTTTCTGGACATCTTCTTCACCAAAGGGTTGCAATAACTCAGCAAGTCATTAAAAGCATCATACTCAACAAACTTAAGTGGCAGCTCATGCTTTATAACCAACGACGTAATTTTTTGACGGACAATATTTACATTAAATGTCCTAAGCTCAACAGAAGCTGTTCCATCTTCCTGCTTTATAACATTAAGAGATTTTTGAACCGTATCTTCAAACTTAGGTTGTTTTTTAGTATAACAATTCTTGATGTGTCTATTTAAGTGACTGGTACCTGTTTCAGACATAGCACTCAATAACTTGGCACAGTGATTACATTTGGCCTTTAATTTCCCACCAACAGTAATCTTCGTAAAATGATCCCAACATTTTGATATCAGTCGTCTCTTATTATCCACATTTTCTAATGCTACCTACCCCCTTTCTTTTGTTACCATCTTCATCTATTTTTCCATCTTCAATATCAATGATCTCATTTTCTTCATCACTATCCCGGCGTACATCTTCGAGGCCATTACGAAAAACAGGGGAATTTGGCGGCCGAATAGGCGTAGATTCTTCCAAATTAGACATAATTAATTCTGGAAAAAAAATTGAATAAACAATATGGTAAGATTCGGCTAAGCTTAAAATAATGTTGTGACTTGTGAACTACAAGCAAATAAGTTATTAAAAGCCTTTTTTTAACATTGAATTCTATGTGCCAACTGCCAAACTGCCAATTGCCATGTTTCAATTAATCTCCCATTGAACAAGTATAATAGTAAAAGAGAAGGTGCAAGGTGACAGTATTGAATCTCCAATTAATCTCCCATTGAACAGTATAATAGTATAATCATGCAATTACGTAAGTATTGAATCTATTGATTAGTATTAACTGAGTTATAATTAATTAAATTATCTAACAAATTCCACACTCATTTTCTCTTCAAAATATCCAAATTTTAACCCGCATAAATTATCTAACATTGAATATACAACCCAACAATTGTAATTTGGGAAAATTCTGAGTAATTTACAAAAATAGCTCATTCATCATTTCTTTAATTTCTTAGCAAAATATACATAAATAAATATTCTAAAATAATAATATATCGCCTTAGATAATCAATCTATAAGTAACTAATAGATAATTGATAAATTAAGCGCTCACGGCTCACCTACAAATGACGACTGACGAACTGCGTCTGACGATGAGAATATGAGATTGACGAATGACGAAGAGCGACTGAGGCAGTGAGGCTGAGGCCTGAGCGAAGCACTGAAGTCTGAAGCTGAGCAGTAAGCGCTGAAGGGCAGAAGGCTGAAGCTGTGTGAACTGTGAAGGAAATAACTGAAATTAAAATTAGGGCAAGTGGGGGCAGGTAAGGGTGTCGCCGTAAATCAGTGAAATGAAATCACAAATTTACAAATTAGGGCAAGTGGGGGCTGAGTCGGCTGACTGCTCTTGCCAACAAAATGGAGATTGGAGGCTACTCACTAATGGGCCAATGGGCCGTGTGAGTGTGTAAGTAACAGACTCAATGTGACAGTGTGAGAGAGAGAATCAGAGAGACAATTAGACTAAGACACTAAGTCAAGAGGCAAGAGTCAGTAGACAGTAGTGAGCCAGTCAGTGTGTGACAGTGTGTGTGAGTTTTTAAAATTTTTCATTTTTTTTTATTAATTCAAGCTCGGGCCGGGCCGGGCTCGGGCTTAAATCGCCGAGCCCGGCCCGGACCCAAGCCCGAGCCGGGCTTGGTTTCTAGGGCCCGGCCCGTAATTTTTGTGCCCCGGCCGGGCCGGTTCGGGCCGGGCCGGGTTTGGGTTTTTCTGCCACCCTTAGCCCCATGTGCTTTTTCTCATTTCCTATCACTCAGAGAGGCCATTGCGTTGAATGGAGAGGGCCCCGACGGATGTCGTTCTCTGCCCTCAGCCGACTAGTTCCTTGATCGATCCTTTAACACTATCTACTTGTGGAATTGAGGACTCTGGCAGGCCGAACAAGTATGACACCTGCTCCCGGAGGGACTTGTTCTGATACGGCCGGCAAACGTCACCCATCCACAACGTTACATTTCATTCTACAACTCAGTTCTAATGGGCGATCGTTGGCCAACCCTCTTACATTCCATTCTACAACCCAAAAAAGAAAGCCATTGCTGCCCGAAATTCCTTGGGCATTCCTTCCCATATCTATCCCACTACTGTCAGCCTTCCTTCTTCTTGCGAACCCTTTTCTTTTTTCGTTCTGACCAGCTTCTTCCCTCATTTTCCAAAACCATTTTGCTGCTGAACTCTCTCAACGACCCATGGTTTCCAATCCACCGTCTACCATCGTCTTACTACGCAGTTGCTTTGCTTATTTTCCCCACATACGGCACCAACTGTTGACGGGTGATTTTCATCCCAGAGGTAGTTTTTGAGATAACCCTCCCGAGAGAATCCTCATTCAACCTTGAATTTATTTGGTTATGAAGAGACCAAAGACAAACGCGATAAAAGGTAAAAAGAACACCAATGTTGACAAGGAGAGTTTTAACGTGGTTCGGCGGAGCGAGTCCTACCTACATCCACGGGCACAAAGTGGTGGGGTTTTTTATTATGAAAACTAACTCGGCCGACTTGTTTGGAGAGAGGTATAGTAGTCAGAAATCCCTATCAACAAGCCTTAAATATAAATTGTCTGTCTAGTAGTGTTTTCGTAATAGTGAACATAGACATGCCTCTCATAACAAATGCATTCTTCTTAAATAAGAGATGGATTATTGACAGGTATATCCCACTCCCAAACATGACAACTTCCATTAGGACAGTCACTGATGTCCATGATTTCAATCTCTTCAGGGATAATATGGGAATTAAATATATGTATTATTCAACAATTATTGCCCACATTTTCCTTAAAGATGAGTCTTTATATGCTCATCGATCACATGTAGTCGGCCTTATAGGTTCTCATGTGTCCTTCACTCATAGAGGTCGTACGAGTGAGATCGGAGGTGCGAGAGACACCTTGCCTACATAGAATTGAGAACTACCCAAAAATATCCGACCTCAACAACATTAAATTGTTGCATATTTCATCTATAAATTTACAATGGAGTTTGGACAACATTTTATTTATTTTCATAATTTTCCATGAAAAGAAAAAACGGAACACAACTTGAAATGATGTCGTTGCTGTAAATTCTTCTAATATTAAGATATGATGGAGGAGAGACATGTTCCTTCGTTGGTACCCATTTGGAAGGGTACATATTTGTAGGGACATGTCTTCCAAATTAAAGGAACATACCTCTAGGCTCCAAGTGGTGCATGAGAGGGGTATAACCTTTTGGAGGGTTGCACCCCAATCCTAAGGGTGCCTTTAAGGCACCATTCCATGCCTTTATAAGGTAGCCTTCTTGTTCTTTTAAAGCAGATAATAATTAATCCGAAATTATAGAGTCTTATATTATTATTTTGAGTCAAGAGAGAGTTCTTCTATTTCCAAGTTCAAGATCTTCTTAAGAAGTGCCACTTGAAGAAGAGGAATCAAAGTTATCATGGGAGAACATTAGCCACAAAGCCCGTAGAGCACCGAGACAGAGCTAGTAAGTTCTTAAGAACAGAGATATATCTCGACTTGGATCACTGAATTCATAATTTACCAGGTTTTCTTCTTGTTTCAAGTTTTAGGGTTTTAAATAGTTTGGTTGGCCTTTCTGGTTTTGATATGTTTGGTTGCATGTTAATTTTCCGTTCAATGACATTAATCCACCAACAATCTTAAGAACTTATCAAATTAGTGTTGTTAGATAGTAATTCGCATACTTAGATAGAGAAATTTTTGGAAAATATAGTCTGTGCATGAAAAATACGTAAGGGCGTTCGAACGTCCGATGAACGTAAAATCTAAAATCTGAATTTTCGTAAGAACGTTGAACGCGTCTTCAAACACAACTCGAACGCAAGCCTTCTGCCTAAGAACGTTCCAACGCGTCTTCAAACGCAAGCCCTCTGACTTAAAATGTTCGAATGTGTCCTATACGCAACACGAACATAAACTCTCTGGAATATTCGTTCGAATGCGTTCTCGAACGCTCCACGAACGTGAACTCTCTGGAACACTTCATTCGAACGAGTTCTCGAACGCAACACAAACGTGCACACACTGGACAGTCCGTTCGAAGGTAGATACGAACGCGACACTAACGAACTAAGTCCTGTAATTGTTTCTAAATTGAAAAGACTTAGATTAATTTAATTAATCAAAATATTAACTTAGTAAATCATATATTGAATCACAATAATATTGGTAGTAGATATAGATTTAGTTATTAGAGTTTTCAATTATCACAAGCATACACATAGTGATAAAGTTGAAAATTAATTGTGTGTTGCATACTTGGTAAGAATTTAAAGTATAATCATACACAAGTAATTCCATCCAATCTTGATTGACACAAACACATATATCTACACATATCGAATATTGTTTTGTAAAATTAAAAGTGTAATACTAAGTTTTGAATTGCTAAGAGATTCTATAAAAAAATGTTTAAAGGATATTCTGTCAAAAAGGCGATAAGAGCCTAAGTGGTCAATGATTTAAGTGGTTACTCCGGACCCCTCTCGTCCTCTGGGAATATTCCTTTATTTAATTTTCATAAGAAACCTAAGTCGAAATTCAAGGACTTGTGTTTATTGGTACTACCGTCCAATAGAACAATGAGTGGATACTTAATATATCACTAGAACAAGATCATTTGTTGATCGTTGTGCAATTTATCTTTAGACTTATTGATCTCTGTTGGTTTTTCCAATTACGCATGGCTAGCGGAAACATCATAGTACCGGTCTCTCATGGAGAAAAGCCGAAAAAGTTTGGTAGGGCAAACTTTAAACAGTGGCAGAGCAAAATTGTTCTACTTAATAACTCTCCAGTTGTCTAAGTACCTCAAAGATCCTCTGGATCCTGTGCAGGGTGAATCGGCAACAGCCAAACAACCGCGAGAAGAGACATGGTTTTCTGACGACTTCTTGTGCAAGAACTACCTTTTGGGTGGACTTGACAATACCATGTACAATGTGTACCAAGGCATGATTTCTGTGAAGATTCTCTGGGAATATCTCGAGAAGAAATACAAAATCAAGGATGCCGGGCAAAAGAAATTTATCGTGGGTAGGTTTTTGGACTACAAAATGGTAGATTCAAGAACAATAATGTCTCAGTTGGGTGAACTGCAATTGATCATTCATGAAGTATTGGATGAATGGATGAAACTTTGTGAGACGTTTCAAGTTGCCACCATCAGTGAAAAGTTACCTCCATCATGGAATGACTTCAGGAGCTATCTGAAACACAAAAAGAAACAGATGAGCCTTGAAGACCTTGGAGTTCGACTAAGGATCGAAGAGGACAACAGGAAGTCTGAGAAGGCCAGCTACAAGACCATGAAGTCTAAGGCCAACATCGTCGAAGGTGTAAAGGGTAGCAAGAAGAGAAAGAACAATGAAGGTGATTCTTCCCAAGCTAACAAGAAGTTCAAGGGAAAGTGCACAATTGTGGAAGAGCGGTCATATGGCAGGACTGTAGAAACAAGAAGTCTCAAGACAAGGGCAAGAAAAAGAAAAATGAAGCCCATGTCACTGAAGATGGCAGCTGATTGAAGAGATTTTAGAGATGAACCTATCAGTAGTGGTAACTGAAGCCAACTTGGTTGGGAATCCGATAGAATGGTAGGTAGACACTGGGGCTACTCATCATATCTGTGCAGATAGCAAGATGTTTTCCTCATATCAGAAGGTCGATAGCGGCGATCATCTGACAATGGAAAATCGTCTACCTTAAGTGGTTGGACAAGGTACAGGGTTCTGAAGATGACATCTGGAAAGGAGCTTACATTGAAGAATGTATTGCATGTTCCAAATATTCAGAAGAACTTGGTATCGGGATCTCTCCTTAGCAAGGCTGGTTTTAAGCTTGTATTTGTTTCTGATAAATTTATATTGATAAAAAACGATGTGTATGTAGGAAAATGATACCTCACTGAGGGCCTTTTAAAATTCAATGTAATGACTGTTAATCGACATGGTGCTATTAATAAAGCTACAACTTCTGCTTATATTATTGAGTCATAAAATGTATGGCATGAGAAGTTAGGACATGTTAATTATGATACAATGCGTAAATTAATTAACATGGACCTTAGACCTAAATTTACAATTGATAGCCAATATAAGTGTGAGACATATGTTGAAGCAAAAATACATAGAACATCATTTCATTCCATAGAACGAAGTTCTGAACCATTGGAACTTGTACACACTGACGTGTGTGATATGAATATTGTGCAAACAATAGGGGTAAAAAGTATTTTGTTACTTTTATCGATGACAACACAAGATTCTGTTATGTGTATTTGCTGAAGAGCAAAGATGAAGCTATTGAGAGCTTTGTACACTATAAGAACGAAGTTGAAAATCAAATTGGCAAGAAAATCAAGAGTGATAGAGTAGATGAATATGTGTCACCATTTGGTGAATATTGTTCCAATCATGGAATTATTCATGAAACCACTGCTCTTTATTCGCCTCAATGATGAGCGGAAAATATATCAATATTTACCGCCCCTTTAACTTAATATTTTGTTTAGTTTCTCGGGTTGATGAACGTTTTGATGTGTTTTAGTTTATTTTGTAGATAAAATAATATCGGGTCTCAATGAAATCATTTAGGAGATGAAATATGGGTCAAATAAGGGCAATTATTGGACTTGATATTTTAATTTTGGAGATTGGAAACTTGAAAGGGCGTTTTGACGAAGTGCAGTTTTGGAAATTCCAGTTTTGTGCATCTGTCGTATTTTGGGCATAACTGTTTACTCAAATATCGGATTGAGCTGATTCAAGTTCCAGATTAAAGAAGACTCAAAGATCTACAACTTTTAAAGACAAAATAATTTCTAATTATGAAGATTTCATGCCCGAAATTGATGAACCATCCAGAAGTGTGTAGTGTGTAATTATTAAAGTCACTTTCAATCATTTTCAAAGCAAAAAATAAATTAATAAATAAATAATAAAAATTATAAAATCATCACCAAACATGATAAGGATTAGTGGAGCAATTAATAATGGATTTGGTGGAGCAATTAGTGGAGCAATAATAATTGATTTGGTGGATGATTTGATGGAGGCAAAATTTTGCCTATAAATACCAAGCCATTTCATTTGTAAAATTCATACTTTCTTCTAAGGAATTCCTTAAAAATACTAAGAAGATTGTATCTTGTTTGTTTATTTATAGCTTTCAGTAATTAATTTTAGTTTTCGCACTTTTTTTCTTTACTTTTCAGTTTTTACTTTCCGCAATTACTTTTACGCACAGTACTTTTCTTTATTAATTTTCAGTTTTTACTTTTCAGTAATGAGGAGTAACTCCCCTTTGCTGGGGTAAAAGTAAAACTTTTATTACTAATATTTAGATTAATCTCCCTTAATTATAATATATAAACTAGTTAAAACCTGACTTAACGAGGATACCGCCATATTGGTCGGTTGGTAATTATTTAAATTGGTTTTAACCTGACTAAACTGGATACCGCCTGATTGGTCGATTGGTAATTAATTATTAATTTGACTTAATCTGGATACCGCCTATATGGCTGGTTGGTAATTATCATGCAAAGTTTATATATTATATTAAGGGAGATATCTAAAATAGAAGTAATAAAAGTGGATCCTTTACCTCAGCATTTTCTTTTATTGTAATTTTTTACTTTATTTACTTTTCAGCAATTTACTTTTCAGCAATTTACTTTCAGCATTTACTTTCAGTATTTAATTTTTAGTATTTTACTTTATGGTTTTATTTTATTTAAGTTTTTACTACCTGTAAATATGTGTCGTAACTAAGCCAGTAGTTATCTGGGGTGTGATAAAATCCAATCACCGGTTTATAAGGGGTTAAATTATAGTTTGGGTAATATAAAGGTTTATTTATTGAGTCTTAATCCTAATGCTTTTTATTAACTGGCCATTAATAAAATTGAACTGGTAAATCTAAAATGAACTAGACATAGAGATTTTAGGTTTAAGACCTTAGACTTAATAGCCCACGATCTTCTTTGAGGATAAATAACCCTTTAATAGATTTCCTTACAGGATAGGAATATACCTGTCGGGCGGGGGGTAGCCATAATTGGAACTTAAACTTAATGAATCCAGATAATTTGATTGACATAGACATATGGTTCAATTGGGTTAAACTGGGTATTTGTGTCTGACCATCGACAGAGGCTTACACATAATTTAGTGTTCCAGGTTAATAAATCAATATATTACCCAACTTTAAGATAACCACTTCATCTTTAAAATGATATTGGAAGAAATCACAACCCTATATAGTTTTTAATATTGAATTTTCTTAAACCTACTTTCGAACAATTTTATTTACTTGTTTTTAAATTTAGAATCGTCACCATTTCAAATCAATCAAACAACCTGTTAGATACTAGTAATCATTTGACTTCATAAAATTAATAGATTAGATATTAAGTCCTCGTGGGATCGATATTTTTATACTACTTGAACGATACGTGCGCTTGCGTTATACGTGTGTGTTCACGCCGGTCAAGTTTTGGCGCCGTTGCGGGGACTTATTTATCTTTTACTATTAGTTTAGGGGTTAGATACGTTACTTGTATCTAATTTCTTTTTACTTATTGTTTTTGTTTTCTTGTGTTTCAGGTTCTCAGAAACTACATGAGACGAACCAGAAGCTTTGAACTCCGACCGCTTGACCCAGAAATTGAAAGAACCATCAGACAGTTGAGAAGGGAAAGGCGAGAAGGCCAAGAAGCTTTAGTCAACATGGAACCTGAACCTTTGAACGGTTGCACCACCAATTCCCATTCGAGACAGAATCATTCCGGTGGTTGACAGACTCATTTCCTGTATTGTACTTCCTCTCTTACCAGCAAATGCGTGTGACATCAAAACATGCATTCAGATGATTCAGCAGTCAGTTCAGTTTGGGGGGAATGCAACTGAAGATCCTAATTCCCACATCAGCAACTTCCTGGAAGTTTGCGGCACTTTTAACTACAACAGAGCATCAGAAGAAGCAATGAGACTGCGAGTTTTTCCATATTCCTGAAGGACAGAGCTAAAGCTTGGCTACATTCACTACCAGCAGGTTCTATCACAACTTGGAACACTTTTGCCACCAAATTTCTTGCAAAGTACTTTCCACCAGCCAGAACCGGAAAATTGAGGAATGACATCACATCCTTTGTACAACAAGATTCAGAATCCCTCTGCGAAGCTTGGGAAAGGTACAAAGATTTACTCCGGAAATGTCCTCACCATGAGATTCCAAAATGGCTACAAGTTCAGACCTTCTACAATGGACTTTCTGGAATAATGAGAACCACAATCGATGCTGCTGCTGGAGGAGCCTTGATGGCAAAAGGAGAAGATCAAGCCTGGGACCTAATCGAAGAAATGGCCAACAACAATTCCTTGTGGCCAACAGAAAGGAGCATGATCCAAAGAATTGCAGGAATTTATGAAGTTGGAGCAAACACAGCAGTGAATACCAGGCTGGATCAGATATGCAAATGTCTAGAAACACTTAGCACGCAAGTTGTGAAACATCACTGGATCCACAAGTTCACCATATGGAGGAGCACCAGAGTCAAACCAACTTGAAGAAACGGTGAATGAATTATGTCAGCAATTTCAACAGACAAGGGAACAATCCATATTCCAACACCTACAACCCAGGGTCGAGGAATCATCCCAATTTTTCATGGAGCAACAATTCAGGCCAACAACAGAACTATCCACCTAAATTCCAGCAACAGAACAAAAGCCAGGAGCAAGCAAATGAACCAAGAATAACAGAAGTGTTGACCCACTTGAAAAAGATAGAAGCAAAACACGACTCTCACGCAGCAAGATATGATTCTATGTTTCAATCCCAAGCAGCATTAATTCAAAGTCAATCTGCTTCTATTAAAGCACTGGAGAATCAAATTGGACACTGGCAAATGCTCAGAGTTACAGACCGCCATGTACCCTTCATAGCAACACAGAGCCAATCCAAGAAACATGGGGAAGGAGCAATGTCATGCCATCATGTTAAAAAGCGGTACTGAAATTAATAAAGATGTTGGAGTCAAAACAGCTACTGAGGAAGTTCTAAAAGAAAACAAAACAACAGATGGAGGAAAAAGAAGCAAAGGAAAAAGAACATATCACTCCACCTCCACTTTTCCTCAACGTCTTCAGAAGAACAAATTGGACAAGCAGTTTTCTCGGTTCCTGGAGATCTTCAAAAAGCTGCATATCAACATTCCATTTGCAGAAGCGTTGGAACAAATGCCCACCTATGCCAAATTCATGAAAGATATTCTTTCACGAAAACGGAGATTGGGAGATTACGAGACAGTAGCATTATCAGAAGAATGCAGTGCTATCATTCAGAGGAAACTTCCCCCGAAGTTGAAAGATCCTGGCAGTTTCACTGTTCCTTGCGTCATAGGAGAACATAACTTTGGTAAGGCTTTATGTGATTTAGGTGCTAGTGTGTTACTTGATGCCTTTTTTATTTTCAGGAAATTACAGATTGGAGAAACAATGCCAACTTCAGTCTCACTGCAACTTGCTGATAGAACGCTCGTATTTCCAAGAGGCGTAGTTGAGGATGTGCTGGTCAAGGTTGACAATTCATTTTCCAAGCAGATTTTATTGTCTTTGATGGAGGAAGACGCAGACGTGCCAATCATCCTCGGGAGACCGTTCTTGGCTACAGGTCGAACCATTATTGATGTACAAAAAGGAGAACTAACCATGAGGGTACAAGACCAAGAAGTAACATTCAATGTTTTCAAGGCCATGAATTTCCCAGATGATGAAAAGAAGGAGGAATGTTTCAAACTCGATGTGATACACGTACCATTCAGAACTTGATGAAAGACAAAGTTCTACTGACAAACTTAAAACATGTCAATTGCTTGTGGAGCCTAAAGATAAAGCATCTTTTGCACAATGAAAGAGCCAATTCTTGCTCTACAAGCAACAGAAGGAGAAAAAGTTCCACCAGCTCAACGAATTGGAGGAATTTCACAATCAGCCTTTTGAAGATGCCAAATTGTACAAAGAAAAGGGCAAGAAAAGACATTATGAGAAGTTAGTGCGCATACAACTGGAACCAGGGCAGAAGGTACTGTTAAACAAATCAAGGGTGAAATTCTTCCCATGGAAGCCAAAATCACGGTGGATACTACGCCTGATATAGATCACATATTCCAGTAAGAATATTCTGGAGAATTGGGTAGGCACGGTGCTCTGCTAGAAGCCAACCATGTCTTGTAAATCGGAAAAAACGAAAGTACGTAGGTACTACGTTCGGATAGTCCGACGACCGGATTTATTGCCAACATATCTGGGGATCTCATGGGTCGCTTCCCGAAGATTCGCCGATGACGTATGACTCACACTTTATTAATCTGGGATTAATTAGATGAGAGAGAAAATTAATATGGGATTAATGCAGAGATATTTTATATGGGATAAAATATTATTTAAAGAGAGAGAACGATTAATTTAGAATTAATCGATAAAATAATATATTCGATATATTATACGAAATTGGATTTCGACGCGGAATTAAAATTAGATTTTAATTCGGGCGAACGAGTTAATTTAGAATTAATTCGTTAGCGACGTGAATAGTAATTTGCTAGGCATAAATATTTAATTACGTCGCAACGGAAAATTCGTTAATTTGGAATTAGCGAACCCGAGCCCGGGAGTGTTTGCTGGCGCACTCGCATTTCGAATTCAAGTGCGGCCCACAAGTCACATCACACATCAAATCACATCGCACATCATTCAAGTGATGGATGTCTTGTCACTTTGAGTTATTGACAACCAGTCACTATTCATGAGTGATGTGAGTTGTTGGATTGCATTTATTGCAATTTTGCCTCCAAGATTATCTTAGCTTTTTGGAAAAGCTTTTGACTAATTTTGGTATATGTTTTTCATTAGGTTTTGAAACCAAAAACAAGACATCACTCTCTCTCTCTCTTCCACATGTTTCGGCCAAGGGCCAAACATTTTTCCTCTCTCATTTTTTTTCACTAAAACCGTGAATAACAAGAAGTGAAATGGAAGATTTGTGGCAAATCTTGCCATTGCTAGCACATAAAGGGTCATCCAAGGTGATAGGGAACTAATTTGTGAGCATGGAATCTACACACAAAGCTTGGAGCTTCAAGGATCACCATGGCCGAATTTGGAGAACACAAAGAACAGCCCACTGCCGTGAGCTTCCAAGAAGAAGCTAAGGATTTGTGTTCATCGCATCGCAAGCCGATCAATGTAAGTATGTTTCCGCCGTATTTCTTGATGTATTCACATGTGTTTCATTGCTTGAAATTGATCTTGGGACTTAATAGAAACCCAACAATGGTATCTTGAGCCATTTTGAGCATGAAACTTAATTAGGGTAAAATTTGGGTAAAATCAATTTGAGCATGATTTGATAAAATTGATTGATTGAGTATGCTTGAATAATGTTATATTGAAGTTGTATATGATCAATTTCATGAAAAGTTGATTGGATCAATTTTTGCCCAAAATTTAGGCTTGGCCGAAACTAGTGGTGCCCTAATGTCATGGTGTATTTTGTGTTTTTTGATCATTAGATGAGTTGGAAAACATTGGGTAATGTTGATTGTGGATTTAATTGGATTGAAACCGAATCGGACATGAAAACCCCAAATTGCCGTGACTTGAAGCATGTAAAATGATGTGATTTTTTGATTTAAATGTGTTGGACATATGTTGATGATAATAAACATAATTAATTGAGTGAATTAGTATTTTGGAAATGTTAATTTGGTTAATTAATTATGACATACACATTAAATTAATTAATTGTGAAATTGGAATTTTGTGAGTTAATTAATTGGGCTTAATTTGGAATTGGGCTTTAAAAGTTGTAATTGGGCTTAGTGGGCTTGGTTGGGCCAAGTTTGGTTTAGGCTAATTGGTTGAATCCAATTGGGCCCAAAACCATATCCATAAAGTCCAATTATGACTTAATGAACCTTTAATAATAATTGGGCCTAATGGGCCTAAATTGGTTTCTTGGCAATTAAGGGTGATTCCTTAAATGGGCTTTGGTATTTGGGTTTGACCCATATTGACCAAAAGTCCATGTCTTATGAAATTAATTAAAAGCCCATTGGACTTTAATTAAATTAACATTGGATATTAATCGGGCTTTGAGACCCGTAACGATTAGATTTAGAATCTAAGTCGTAAAGGCACATTAAAAAGTTTAATATTTAATTTGGAATTAAATAAATGAATTAGTATTAAATACAAATTGAATTGGATTTAATTTTGTAGTTTAGTATAATTCAAGAATTCGTACTTTGAGTACTTATTCACAAAACGAGTTTGACTCGCGCAAAATCAAATCGTTGTTTGAACATTGGATGGTCATTAATTATCAGATTAATTAATTGGATTAGATTGATTGATAACATGCTTGTGTGAATACATGGATGCGATGTATGAATAATGTATATCAGATGGATATTAGATGGGTGAGGGCAATTTTGGAAATTGTTGTAATAAATTTAGAATTTATTAATTGGACCTGCGTGTCCAGCCTATTACCTCTTGACTCTGTGTATTTCTCTTCTCACCTATTCCCCTCAATGTAAATGAGGTTTCTTTAGAAGTGTTATGTAATCGGGTAAAAGTAATACTTGTGCTAGCGGGAGAGATGAAATAGAGAGATTTGTTCTAGGAACAATGTTTAAGTATCCATCCGCATATCATTATTAATTTACTTTCCTCACCTTATAATGCTTTTAGAATGCATGCTTAAAGGTGTATGATGATGAGACCTAACAAAGATAATAATTGGTTGCCAATTACACGAAAAACCCTCACTACATATTAAGCGTTTTTCCTTCTATTGAGTGATTCTTACTCAAGATCCAAGACTGGCATTGGTTTGTTGGCCAAAGTCAAGACCTTTGTCCGTCGCAGATGTGTTTGAATCATGAAGGCTTTGTTCCATATCGGTGTCTTGTCCAAGTTGTGATTTGTTTGCCAAAGTCAAGATCACTTCTTGTCCATCGACATTGATTACGAAGCTTTCCAAGGTCAATGGGTTCCGCTTAACTGAGATCATTAAGTTTATTGTGCCAAAGCCAAGGCTTAGTTGATTCAGAGGAAAAAAGGTTAGGCAATATATTGGATATATTGGCATATATAAGATATATGTTTCGGACTTGGATGTCCACCTACTGGATCTAGGAATTGGATGTGATCCAATTGATCTTAGAGATCTACCTAGTTAATTATCATACAATTTGTTGGCCAAAGTCAAGATTGTGTGTTATTTAACGGGATCCTAGCCCATTAGGAAACAAGGTTTCCCGAGTACTCCACAGAGGGTTAGAGGCTCACCGAAAAATAGTGGGAGGCAAGTATTAAATTTACAATATTCGTTTAGTTACTTGCCATACGCGCTCATTTCAATTTTTCGTCAATATAAATTAATATATTAGTTGGACTAATATTTAATGTTGTTTTAATTAAACAGTTGGACTGTATTCAAACTATTTCATTTATAGTTGATTATATAATTGGATTATAGTAATCAATATATTTGAATTAACTATTTCAATTAATAGTTGATTTTATAATTGGATTATAGTAATCAATATAATTGAATTTAATCTATTAAATTATAGTTGATTATATATTTGGACTATAGTAATCATTATAATTAATAGTACCTAAAATCGTTGATTAAATAGTTGGACTATTAGAATCAAGATAATTGAAAGATTAATGTTTAAAACATAATCCTGGGTGAAAATATTTTTTAAACGACTTTAATTTTCATATTGGGAATAAAATCTCAGGATAGTCCTGGAACTGAGAAATTATTCTATTTGATAGAATAACATCTCGAGCCTAAGCCCGAAGTTGATCAAATAAGTAGAGCATGATCTTTGAACATTCATGTAATGATAACTTTAGTGCTTAATCCATTAAGCTTGCCAAATAGACTCCTTAATTTCTTAATCAAAACTAAGGATTAGATCCTTATAGTATGATATTTAAATTGAAGGATCTTCATAGATCTATCTTTAGATCTTAGAAGAACTAATTGCAATAGAAAACTCTTGGAGAGTTAATGGCTATACTCAAGGAGACAAAGCCAGAGTTTCCAATAAGGCAAGAAGCGCAAGACACATCTTACTTCGACATTCCAGAAGGCCAAGGCTTGGCCAAAGGCTTATGGAGTGTGAAAAGGGCAAAGGCAAAATCATTATAATCTTCTGGGAAGATAAATGACATATCCCAAGATGTCTGCCTAAACTGTGGCAAATGGGGTCGCTGAAGCGTGACTGCCGTATGAAGAAGGCAGATATGAAGGAATTGAAGACGGGCAAGGCTCCGACTTCAAATATGTTTGTAAAAAACATGTTTACTACTAGTATTAAAATTGGATTTTAGATTCTGAGTGTGGTACATAAATATGTGATGTTGTGCAGAATCTGCTGAGAGCAGGATACTGACTTCAAATGAGATCTACCTACGAATTGAAAACGGGACGAGAGTCGCTGCTTTAATTGATCACAATGGTCGAATTTGGAGAACAAAAAGAACAGCCCACTGCCGTGAGCTTCCAAGAAGGAGCTAAGGATTTGTGTTCATCGCATCGCAAGCCGATCAATGTAAGTATGTTTCCGCCGTTTTCTTGATGTATTCACATTGTGTTTCATTGCTTGTAATTGATCTTGGGACTTAATAGAAACCCAACACAAGCTTCCTCATAGAAGATTGGACAAGACACCATATGAGTTGTGGAAAGGTCACGTACCTTCCTACAAATACCTAAAAGTGTGGGGGTGTCTTACCAAAGTAATGGTTCCTAAACCTAAGAAGGTTAGAATGAGACCCAAAACTGTTGATTGTATATGCTCACAACAGTAGTGCGTATCGATTCTTGGTACACAAGTCTGAGATTCCTGACATCAATCCAAATATGATAATTGAGTCAAGGAATGTAATATTTTTTGAAGAGACATTTCCTTGTAAGGAAAGATAAATAATAGAGTCTCTGAAAAGAACTATTGATACCGTTAAAGACAGTGATCAGATTGACCAAGAATCAGATCAACGTGCAAATGTTGAGACAATCGAACCTAGACGTAACAAAAGAGCTAGAACGTCTAAGTCGTTTGGTCCCAATTTTCTGACATACTTGTTAGAAAATGAGCCTCAAAACTATAAGGAAGCAATGTCTTCGCCGGAGGCACCTTTGTGGAAAGAGGCTATCAACAGTGAGATTGATTCCATCCTACAAAACCATACTTGGGAGTTGGTTGATCTTCCTCCAGGTTGTAAGCCACTGGGTTACAAATGGATATTTAACGGAAGATGAAACCAGATGAATAAATAGATAAGTACAAGGCAACATTTGTCATAAAAGGTTATAGATAAAAAGAAGGCCTTGATTACTTTGACACCTATTCACCAGTGACTCGTATCACATAGATAAGAATGCTCATAGCCATAACTATATTTGGTCTTGAAATACATCAAATGGATGTAAAGACGACATTCTTGAATGGTGAATTGGATGAAGAGATTTACATGGAACAACCAGAAGGGTTTAATGTTCCTGGACAAGAACAAAAGGTGTGTAAACTTGAAAAATCCTTGTACGAATTAAAGTAAGCACTTAAACTATGGCATGAGAAATTTGACAAAGAGATGTTGTCAAATGGGTTCAAAACTAATTAGTGCGATAAGTGTGTGTACACCAAATCAACTGAAAAATGATATGTCATTGTGTGTCTCTATGTAGACGATATGCTGATAATTGGTAGTAATCATGAAATGATTCTGTCTACCAAGAAAGTGTTATCCAGCAGATTGATATGAAAGATTTAGGAGTAGCTGATGTGATCCTAGGAATTAAAATTTCTAGGACATCAGACAAATATATATTATCTCAAACTCATTATATTGAGAAGATACTTGAGAAATATAACAAAGGGGATCTAAATGTGGCTAGAACTCCTGTAGACCTAATTCTTCATCTATTAAAGAATACTAGCTCAAGAGTATCCCAATTAGAGTATTCGGGAATCATCGGAAGTCTGATGTATCTCAAGAATTGCACATGACCTGATATCGCTCAAGCTGTGAATAGGCTTAACAGATATACGAGCAATCCATGACATAACCACTGGAAGGCCATAGTAAGAGTTTTGAAGTATCTGAGAGAAACGTCAAAATATGGGCTGCATTATGAGAGATATCCTGCTGTTCTAGAGAGATACAACGATGCTAAGTGGATATCTGATATAGTGGATACCAAATCTACGAGTGGATTTGTTTTCACACTTGGTAAAGCAGCCGTGTCATGGAAATCCTCGAGGTAAACATACATTGCCCGGTCTACTTTGGAATCAGAATTCATAGCATTAGACAAAACAACGGAGAAAACAGAATGATTCAAAATTTCCTGGAGGATATTCCTAGTTGGCTGTAGGCACTGCATTTTTGCATAAATCACGATGATGAGCCTTGTATGGAGGCACTACCTGATAAGTTACAGAAGTCACGGGAAATAAATATTGGAAGGGAAAATTCCAAAATTAATACCTCATCAAAATTAAACTCACCAATTTAGCCTCGGGTTCGCTTAGTCGATTTCTGTTTTAAATATTAGTCTCGGCCCAAAATCCCCGCAACCCATGAAAGCCCATATATCCATACACACCCATGCAACCCATGCAACTCCTTAGGCCCACACGCCCAAGCCCAATCCAAAATAATAAGACCACATGAAAAACATGTGCCAAATCCATTCAAATCCTCTTCCAAATTAACCAAGATTGGATCCCTCAAACTTGGAAGGAAAATCTTGACCAAAAGTGGGAGTTAGACGGCCACACACACAAAACAAAAAGAAACCCTAGCAAAATATAAAAAACCAAAAACCCTAGCATGCAACTATAAAAGATAACCTAATCCAACCCTAAAGGCTCTCTTCTTCTTATTTTTTTTTCTACACGGCCAAAAACACTCTCATCCCTCTCTATTCCTTCCTCTCTCATCTCTCTCCACACTCGGCTCAAACACAATAAACAAACCATAACCCTAAGACTGCTTTCTCCTCCACGCACTCACAACTCACGGCCATAAAAATAAACCATAGGCTCAGACTCATCTCATCTCTCTCTCTCTTGTTAACCTACTCGGCAGACACACTGCCAAAACACACAACTGCACCACACACTCATGTACAAGCACACAAACCATTCAGAAAATAAACGGCAAACTGCCCACCAAATACACACAAAGCCACCTGCAGCCGAGACCAAACATAAACAAACAAACCGACACAGCAACCAGCCCCTTCGCCGACAAAATAACAACAAATAACCCTGCCAAAGCCGAGCCACAAACAGCCCATTACCCTAACAACGACACAAATAAACAAATACTAAAGCCGTGAACCCTTCCAGCAAACAACTTAAATAAACAAACACAGTAAAGACAAGCAACCAGTAGCCTTTCACCGAGAGCAATAACAAACAGAACAGTGAATAAAACCCCTCCAAAAATAGTCTCTTAAAACACCAAAATAATCCCAAAAATCATCCAAAAACCAGTCCAAAAATAAGCCTGAAAACATCAGCAAAAATAGAGAAAACAGAAGCCCAATACAGTGAAACAGTGAGCAAAAATATTGAACCAACGAACCAGAAAAACAGTGAAGCTCTAATCCTTCCGACGACGGCCTAACGCACTTCCAAGAGGCGACTTAAAAGGTAAGACCTGAGGGCCCTCTCTTTAATATTCGTTTTGCTATCCCGGACACGACATGCTTTGTTGGACGCAAAATATGTCCAACCGGTCATGCGAGATCCCACACTAAAATCGGCCAAGTCTTTTGGTCGCATCTTCTTTCTCTTATTTCGCTATTTATTTTCCTTTTGATGTTCCGTTACTAATTTTTGTTTGTCTTTTGTTCAAGTTCAGCTATATTACTTCGTATCCACTTTCATGACTATTTACATTGGATTAAAGGTCACCCCATTCGTGGGAAATGCCTGAAGTCACCATTTACCGTATTATTTTGTAGTCCTGGACGCTGCATGCTTGGTTAGACGTGAAATATGTCCAACCGGGCATGCGAGATCCCACATTAAGATTGGCCAAGTCTCTTGGTCGCAACTCCTTTCTCTTATTCATTATTTATTTTCCTTTTGATGTTCCGTTATTTATTTTCGTTTGTCTTTTGTTCATGTTCGGCTATATTACTCCGTATCCACTTTCATGACTACTTACATTGGATTAAAGGTCACCCCCTTCGTGGGAAATGCCTGAAGGCACCATTTACCATATTATTTTGTAGTCTTGGACGCTACATGCTTGGTTAGACGTGAAATATGTCCTACCGGGCATGCGAGATCCCACATTAAGATCGGCCAAATCTCTTGGTCGCATATCATTTTCTCTTATTTCGCTATTTATTTTTCTGTTGATGTTCCGTTATTTATTTTCGTTTGTCTTTTGTTCATGTTCGGCTATATTACTTCGTAACCACTTTCATCACTACTTACATTGGATTAAAGGTCACCCTCTTTGCGGGAAATGTATGAAGGCACCCTTTACCATATTATTTTGTAGTCCTGGACGTTGCATGCTTGGTTAGACGCGAAATATGTCCAACCGGGCATGCGAGATCCCACACTAAAATCAGCCAAATCTCTTGGTCACATCTCATTTCTTTTATTTCGTCATTTATTTTTCTTTTGATGTCCCGTTATTTATTTCTGCCATTTGTCTTTTTATGTATTCATCTCGCTTTATTATTCCGCTCTTATTCATGCTCTTGTCTTGCCGCATCACTTCACTTTCATGTTTGCATTGTGTTAATGATTGAGTGTTGCCTCTTGCGGTATATCGGATGGAAACCCAGACATAAATTCCATAGCCGAATCCGAATGGATGGTAGTGCGGTCTGTATTTGGGATACAACTCCACGTACAGCTCGGGAAACATTCACGCATGTGTTTATGTTATTATAGATTCCATTTCTGCCTTATCCCGTTCGAACGCCTTCCCGGACGCTACTCGAACGCATGCATTCTGTCTCACTATGCATTCTACCTCATTCCGTTCGAACGCATTCCCGGACGCTATTCGAACGCATTCCCGGACGCTATTCGAACGCATGCATTCTGCCCCGCTCCGTTCGAACGCGTTTAGGAATGCTACACGAACACACACACTGTACATACTATTTATTAACATTTTATGCACTTTTGTTTCATTAGTTATTTACTTTACATTATGCACTTAATTATTTGCATTTTTATTGTTATTATAATTTATATTATCGTACTTCCTCGTTTAATATGCTTGTGGAATTATGCATTCGCTTTCATTTACATTTATGTTTATGGGTGTGCAAACTTGTATGTTATTTGAATTGTCTTGCATGTGCTGCATAAGACTTGGTTATACCATTGTGTAAACCTGTTCATTATAACTGGCATAAGTAAGGGACCATTCCAAACCCAACGGTTTGAGGTCTTCCCCTACGAGGGGTGAGTGCAGCCTTAAATCATTTCCCAGTTCACACTGGATGGTGACTCCCTTATTCTCCGGTTTAGTCCCCCACGGGCTACTCCGTACTCCCTACGGGCCGCGAGCCCGGACAGCGTCGCCCATATCTGTGCCTACAGTCCGACGAATCCACTGGGGATAGAGAATTGGCCCCGAAATAATGCCTTGTAATGTCCGTGGTTTTTACTTTAGTTACTAAAGTCTCATATATTTTGCATACCCTTTTTACCCCGATGACGTCATGTATCGTGAAGTCGCTTACGCTTGAGGCGGCAGATTGTTATATGACATCATTATTCGTTGGCACGTACCTTAGGGTATAAAAAAGGTACGCTCACTTGGTCGCTCGAACCCTTGTGTGGGAGACCTAGTTATGGGCAACCCTTCGCCGGCGTGAGCCTTTATCCATACCCTTATAAGCCCACATATGAACCATAGTTGTTTGTCCTATAGAAGCTACCCATTTATGCTTGTGTTTGGGACCATTATCATTTGGATCCATTTGGACTTCTCATCATAAGATACAAACTTGTTGGTCCATTTAAACTGGGACGAGTTTATATCTTTTGATGATTGGGCCAAAATTTTTCAAATGACAATGGGCCGCTTTGTGTGGGCCCCGTATCATTTGAAGTTGTTTAGCCACATTATCGCAAAAATGTAAACCTGTTGGGCCTTTTAAACTGGGACAAGTTTTCACCTCGCAATGATTTGATTGAATGTTTTAAAA